>PVKC010027659.1:0-15696 GCA_004027635.1 Crocidura indochinensis | reverse complement strand
CCACAACATTCCAATATAGTGTGCAGTTTTGTTTAGTTTTGTTTTTATTGGATCACACCCATTGCTTCTCAGGGGTTACTCCGGGCTATGTGCTCAGAAATCGCTCCTACCTTGGGGGACCATATGGGACGCCTTGGGATCCTACAGTGGTCCGTTCTAGGCTAGAGTTTGCATGGCAGGATACTTACCCCTAGTGCCACCACTCTGGCCCTACAGTGTGCAATTTTATTTTGCAAATTATTTTCCTGTAGTCATAGTTTCAATAAGTTATATTTCAATGTTTTATATACAATTATAAATGTTTACATTTAATTATAGGTTTTAAAACTTTAAAGCTGGAGATATAGTTCAGTGATAGATCAATATTGGCCTATGACTTTGATACTTGGCTTTGCAGACAAAAATTAAACAATATCCTACTTTCCATTTTTGTTAGGATGAATATTATGTTTTGTTCACATTATAGTTGAGTGTTTAACCTTTTGGTTGACACAGCTTTAGTCTATTCATTTTTGCCACATGTCAATATCCAGCAACATCACGATATATTTTTCTTTCATCTTATGATGACCAGTTAGGTTCATTTAAAAAATGTATTGTTATGGATCCTCTTTAGAATATTTCTGTGCAAAGTGCATAGGGTGCTAATATTCATGCCTACAGCTGTGAATGATTTAAATCTTTTATAAGGTCAAATACTTTCCACAAGTTTAATACTTGCTTCTTCCTACCACAGAGTGAGAGCCCTCAACTCTATCTTTTCTCCAGCACTGGGTGTTGTCACGCTTTTTAAAACGATTGCCATTTAATAGCTATATGATGAAATCTATTGGTTTCAGGCTATTTTTTCTGAAGTCATTTCTTTTCAGAGAAAAGTAGAATTGGGGAAAAAAATACAAATAGCTTTCTTAGTATGTATTTAGGAACTTAGAAAGGTCTCCCTGGAGAACTTTTCTTCTGCTCTTTTTTTTTCCTAATGAGACTGTAACTTAGATGAAAAGTGGTTCTCTGTGAAGAGTAGGAGAAGGCCAATGCTATGTTGTGGGTTACAAAGTAAGCCAAAGTTCACTTAAACTGTGCCTTTCTGATTGGCAAAGGTCTCAGTTAGAAAAGCTTTGATTTAGGAGAAAGTCAAGTCTGACAAGAAGATAGGGCTGCTACCTGTCAGCAACTGTGCTTTGAAAGAAAAGGTTATGACATACATTTTACTCTGGCAGGTTGTCACATGTATCATTGTAAACAGACAAAATATGAATGCCAAAGAACTAAATCTCTCACAAATTGTTGACGGAGGATTTGATGCATAATAAGACCCTGTTCTTTCCAAGCGAACAGACCATCTGTCCAATTAAAGATGTTTCTAATCTTCTGCCTTTATAAAATCTATTTTTTCTATACAATGATTTTGACTATGTATTTCACTGCCTTTTGTTTTTACACTAAAACATACAAAATTCTCTGTTATATAATTGACTCAAATTTCTGGAAAGGAAAACAAAGTTTCTAGCAACATATATCTATTGGGGTAATAACTGAAACTTTTTTCTTCGTATCACTAAGTTTAGTGGGTTACTGAGACCACATTTTCATTTCCAAACATACTTCGTATGTTGTCGTATTAAGTACTCAATATGTCAACAAAGTAAATATCTTTTATGGGAGGTTTATCTCCTTGTAATATTTGTGATGGATGGACATTTATTTTTTCTTGAATAAATGAGGAAATGGGGAATAAAATGAGGAATCAGGTCGTGTTTGCATAATAAATCATTTATAACACTTGATTGCAGGGATGCCTTTTAACTCTTCTTTCTGTCCGAGACTTTGTTCATTAAAATCATTCCTAAAATTTCTTCCAAGAGGTAGCTCTGGGCAATAACAAACAACTTTTCATTGTCATCAAAAACACAGAGATTTGGAGGAAACATTGAATAGGACCTTTTATTTCCTCTCTGGCTTTTAACTTTGTACTCTTCATTATTTTACTTGGTATTTTGTGTACTGCACCATGTGTTCCCATTTGGCAGTGACCCTTTCATTAAGTAGTAACGGGAGAAAGGTATCTTTATTTCTCCCCATCTTTGCCTCATAATGGCATATCTTCAGTCCTTCACTTCTTAAAAATGAGACAATAAGGAATAGAGTTCTTTTTCACAAACCCATTTTATCAGTATAGTTTCTCTATTTTAAAAAACTGAACCATTCCTATGGCACTTTGTTGTTGTTTTTTTATTAAATTTTTTAAACCATTATGAACTAGGTAAATGATCATTTCTTTGGCTCTTTTAGTTGCTTGGGATACTCAGACTCATACATAAAATATATAATCAATTAAAAAATACACAATTTTTTTGTTTTTGTTTTTGTTTTGCTTTTGGAGCACACTGAGCTATGCTCAGCGTTTACTCCTGTCTCTGCATTCAGAGATTACTCCTGATGGACCTAAGGAGACCATGAGTGCCTGAAGTCAAATCTGGGTCAACTCAAAGCAACAACCTACCCATTGACTATCACTTTGACATCTATTATTTTGTGGGCTTTCTTCCTTTTTACTCATATTCTGTCATTCTGATTTCCTCATTACCTTCTACTCTTCCAGTATAAATCATATGCTTTTATAAGCTCCAAATTCACCTAGAATAATGTTTCCTTTCTCAAGCAATGTCTTAGATAAGTTTTACAAAAGGTTTTCCACAAATGGTAATTAGTCAGGTATGTGAAAAGTTACTATATTTAATAAAGCTAGTAAAGTTTACAAATAAATCTTAGCATATTAAGGCATGAATTTAATCTATCTTCTTACAAAGGAAGTTCCATTTTGGTGGAAAAATAATTTTCTAGTTTCTGTTACTTTTCAGCTCATGGGTTAAGATAGTCATGGTTTCCCTGAAGTGCCTCATGAAAATCATCCTTCTCAGAATATTATGCAGTGCTCCTTTAAAAAGAGAAAGAAAAAAAAATATGTGCTCCCATATGTGTAAATGTGAAATTAACCAAAGTTATTCAAGTTCTTTTTAACTGAAAAAAATTTTAGTTTTTAATATGCAAATACATTCAGGCTTTCCCAGAACAAGAGACAGAATTTAGCTTCCTATACTCATTTGGCCGTAAAGTCTGGTTTATGGAAATCCTCATACTTCCCTCTAAGTTCTCCCCCTAAAACCACAGTATCACATTGGAGACTATCTTAATGAAAACAAAATAAATTCTTCAGTTTATTTTTTCAGTGCAGGCGTTGTGAGTTAACTCCCTAGATAGTTGGGTGATATTTGGTGTGGTTAACAATTAGTCCAGCACTTCCCTCACAAATCAGAATTAATGTGGCAGCACGGAAGTATGGTGTATGTGTGTGTGTGTAGGGGTGGGGGGGTGGAAGTGCCATACCTCCAGAGCACCTTCCTTTCTTTGCCAAATGTTAGCTAATATTGTCTGATCAATGTGTGTGTGGGGGGGGGTGCAGAATATATCAGCACTTTGACTTATGATATGCCAGCATCAGATCTTTTTACTGTCTCCAGCCAGCACAGTAATAGCAATGTATACTCAGTTTCATAGCAACCCCAGCCCCAGCTGTCCAAAGGTACTTTCCCAGTTGACCACATGTAAGGAGACTTGGATGATTAATTAGTTTTATAGAGAGAATTTCCCATAATAAAACAAGGATCTAAGATTCATTTCCCCTTTAACTTTAATTTATATTGAGAAGCAAATAAAAACAATTGGCAAGATTCTTTTTGCATATGATTATGTAGACATGGAAATTTTTTTTACAGATGCTATTATGTGTCTTTGTTACTTAAGGACCTGTTTCTTAATGTAATGTTTGGCCACTGTGAGAGTCATCTAAAAAGATGAACGAATCTTGCCAACCCAAGATGAACCATAAAACTTAATTAACATACTATGCCATGTGGAAATATTTTGAATAGGATTCATGAGAGGCGTAGTTTCAATTCCAGATTTAGTCCATGTGGCAGCTTGCTTATCTATAAGTACACTTTTATGTTGTTTCTCCTCCTAGTTTTTGTATCATCGTGTTGTTCACAACTTAAATAGATCAGACTAAGGCCTTTGACACTCATCACACAAAAAGACTACTTAAATATTCAGAAAGGAAGGATGTACATTCTGTTCTTCAGACTCAGAAATGTAAGATTCTGGAACCGTGTGGGCTGATCATCAAGTATGCAGTGTTGGATGGAAAAGAAAACAACTAAAGTGATAGTAAGGTCCTGTATTTAAACTGCCTCATCTGCATATCTTCAAAATAATACTAGAAAAGATCAAAAATACAGATCAATTAAGATGTGGGTTACTATTCTCCATCTCCTTATACACTTGTAATATCATAGGCACAGTCCCAAAATTTCCAATATAGGAACACATACTTTTTTATACCTCTAAATCTGTTGTGTAATATACCTGGAAGCCTCTCTGAAGTATACAGGACATGTGGCAATAATCCCAGCAGATAAAGAACCATCAAAAGCACCCCAAGATTTATTCTTGTTCTCTGTGGTTCTAGCCACTAATCAGATACCATCTTTTTGAATTGTTTCTTGCCAGCCTTTGATGCCAGAAACAGCTTGCCCTTTGCCCATAGATATTAACTAAGAAAAAGCACCTGACTTGTGAAACAAGATTTGCCTGAGGGATAATTAGGAAGAATGTGTCATTTATTACCACACCCACTGAGCATAGAGTAATTGAAGTGCTATACCAGTTGATACAGGTACAAATTAAGAATTACTAGGGAGAGAGCATATCATGCAATACTTACAATCATTCATTGGCTTAAGGCACAAAGATGGGAGATGAGTCAGAGAATCAAAGCCCAAACCAATGCAGGGTAAACAAGAGAAATGAAGCAAGAGCAATCTGACTGACTGTAGTAACTCAGAGTGTTCTGCGTCCTACCTCTTCCATGTTCCTACTACCTTGCACAAGCTTTATCGAATGGATCTTCTCTGTGCCCTATCAAATGAAAAAGTCTATTATGCTCAATTGAGTTGATATGTAAAGAAACAAAAAGGATTAGTTTATCCCTTGTGGTTTAGTCTATTAGTAGCAAAACTAGAAGTGGTACATGTTTTCACGTTCTATGCATTCACTCTAAAATAGAGTGAAACATAGCTAAATGAAAAGTTATTCTCATAATTGTATATTTATTAGTAGTTCTAAATCCACCAGTAGGATTTTCATTTTCATTTGAACATGTGCAACTGCTTGATCTTTCAAATATTCCCAACAAAATCAGTACATTATTTACTCTATCATTACTACAGAATGACTTTGGTCTTATATAAAATGATGACTGTTTATTTCCTACCAAAATAATCAAGCATGTGTTATTCTTCTATATTAATATCTCTGATAGTTCAGAAAATGAATGACTTCTGTATGCATTTTATTTTTATAATATCTTTATTTAAGCACATGATTACAAACATGTTTGTAGTTGGAATCCAGTTATTAAAACAACACTCTACTTCACCAGTACAATCTTATCACCACTAATCTTCCTCCTCTCCTACCTGTATTAATGACAAGAATTCTATTTTTCTCATACATTTTCACTATCATGACAGTTCATTGGGGGTAGTTATTTCTCTAACTACACTCACCAGTTTTTGTGGTAAACTGGTTCTTCCAGCTCTCATCTCTATTGTCTCTGGGTATTATTACAATGCTATCTTTTATTTTTCTTAAATCCCATAGATGAGTAAGACTATTCTGTGTCTATCTCTATCTGATTTATTTAACTCAGAGTAATTGTTTTCATGTATGTCCAGGTATAGAAAAATTTTTATGACTTCATTTTTACAGACAGCTGCATAGTATTCCATTCAGTATATTTGCCAGAGCTTCTTTAGACATTCATCTGTTGTTGGACATCTGGGTTATATCCAAATCTGTCTATTGTAACTATCACTACATTGAATATAGATGTGCAGAAGGCAATTTTAGTACTGTGTTTTTGTGTTACTAAGGTATATCCCTAAAAGTTGTATAGCTAGATTATACGGAAGTTCAATTTCCAGTTCTTTGAAGAATCTCCATATTGTTTTATATAAAGGCTAGACTAGGCCACTGTCTTCCATTTCATCTTTAGAGCTAGTATGTTCTTGTGAGTTTCATTCTGAATGAACAATCAAGGGGTGGCAGGATAGTGTTAAGGTTTCCTACTATTAGTGTATTGTTATTTATATCTTGTTTCATAGCTGTCAACAATTGTTTTAAATATTTACTGGTCCCTCATTTGGTGCTTATACATTTAGGAATATTATTTTTCCTGTTGTACATATCCCTTATTATTACTGTTTATCTTTGTTCCTTATAACTTTTTGAAGTCTAAAGTTGTGTCATCTGATATTAATATGGCCATTTCAGCTTTTTTTTTTTTTCGGTTTTTTTTGGGCCACACCCAGTGACGCTCAGGGGTTACTCCTGGCTATGCGCTCAGAAGTCGCTCCTGGCAGGCACGGGGGACCATATGGGAACCGGGGGATGGAACCGTGGTCCGTCCTAGGCAAGGCAGCAGGCACCTTACCTCCTGCGCCACCTCCCGGCTCCCAGATTTCAGCTTTTTTAACGGAGTTGTTTGCTTGGATGATTTACTCCATTCTTTGATTTTGAGTCTATGGTTGCTCTAACTAGTCAGTTTTGTTTCTTGTAGGTAGCAGAATGTTGGATTCAATTTTGTCACTCTGTGTCTCTTTTTGTTTCCAAAATGTCTGGGGTTTTTTAAATAATTTTTATTTTAACCAAAGTTAATTACAAATCTTTCACAGTAATATTTTAGGTACATAGTGACATTGAATCAAGGGGTTGTATCTCTTAACTGTTGCACTTAGTCCATTGAAATTGAAAGAGATAATTGTCTTGGAATTTTGTGTCATCTTTGTGTAGGAGTTTGGTTTGTCTCTTGGTTTGTCTTGTTTAAAAGTCTTTTAAGGCTGGTTTTGAAACTGTAAAGTTTCTGAGCTGTTGTTTGTCCATAAAGTTATGTAATCTTCCTTAAAACATGAATATGAATCAGACTGTGTGAAGTATTCTAGGCAGAGCTTTCATATCATTGAGTTTTGTCACTACTTCCACCACTGCCTTTGGGCTTTGTGGGTCTCATGAGATATCTGCTGTAAATCTTATGGATGACACATTGAATGTAATTTTCATTTTTGATTTTGCTGCTTTCAGTATTCTACCCCTAACTGTGGAATTATAATTGTGATTAAGATGTGTTTTGGGGGGGCCGGGCGGTGGCGCTGGAGGTAAGGTGCCTGCGCTAACCTAGGACGGACTGCGGTTCAACCCCCCGGCTCCCCATATGATCCCCCGTGCCTGCCAGGAGCGACTTCTGAGCGAATAGCCAGGAGTAACACCTGAACGTCACTGGGTGTGGCCCAAAAACCAAAAAAAAAAAAAAAAGATGTGTTTTGGGGTTCTTTTCTTTGTGTCTCTTTTAGCTGGTAGTTTTCGGGCATGCAGGATTTGGTTGCATGCAGTCTTTAGCTCTGGGAATTTCTTTGCAATGATATTGTTGGCTATTGATTCTTTACAGGAATTTTCTTCCTTGGTCTCTGGGACTCCATTGATGTTTATGTTGTTTCTGTTGAATACTTCTATTTATTGAAGACTTCTATTTTCATCTGTTCACATTATTTGAGGAATTTTTTCCATTGTTTGATTAGTTACTTTAAGGCTTTTACTGTTTGTTGTATGGAATTGTTATGTAATCAGTCTTCCAGCTGACTGATTTGGTCCGCAGTTGCTGTTACTCTGCTGGAGAGTAGTTCCCGCGAGGTTTTCATTTCACCTACCAAGTTTTTCAGTTTGTTATTTCAGTTTGGAGTTTTCTAATTTCTCTTTTCATATTCTCTTGATTTTGATTTGTGGTTCCTTCAGCTCAATCCATGCTTTCTTTGAGTTTTCTGAACATCCTCTATATTTATTCTCTAATCTGAGAGGCTAAATAAATGGTTGGCACTTTTTTGGTCATTGGAGCTGCCATCTTCATTCTCTAAGCTTGATGTTGGTCTCAGTTGTTTCCCCATTGTCACACTTGAAATATAATGTTTTCTGTGTTTTGTGCCTGGAATCATTGACCTGGACATCTGGAGATGTTCGGGCAGAGAAGCAGAAAGCAAGAAGTGAAGCCCCTTATGTGGGCGTGGCCAACTAACCTGTTGCGGTTTCTCTTGAACACAAGGGACAACCTAGTTATTTATTTAATTTTATTTTAAATTCGAAAAAAATGAAATTAGTAAATCACCCTGTGTCAATATGCATCTGTTCAGTAAACATTTATTGAGCAGATGATGAATAAAGTTTACTTTCTAGGCAATAAATTCAGTGGTTAGTAGCATAAATGTAAATGTTTACCAGTCAGATATTCAGAGAAACCAGAACTCTAATGAGAGTGTAACAATACTTATTACTTGTTTTATTAATATTATCAATCTACTTTTATAAGATACATGAATAGAATACAATGTTATTTATTGTGTTTTCTCTCTATGGTGCTTATACTACATTATTTCCTTTAGAATTGATCACAGTACTAGAATAAAAACTAATTTTTGTCTTTTGCATATTAAAAGTCAAGATTTGTACTATGCTAATATTTTAAATCATGAGTCATTCTGTGACAATTTTGGGTTTTTATTCAGTCGCTATTAAATCTATTTAGTAGTTGCTGGTAGTGTGCCAAGTACTATGGTACAAAATAATTTTATGATACAAAAATAATTTTGGTCTCTTAAAATATGAACTTTTATTGACTTAGCACCTAGCTGAGGAATAAATGTCATATCAATGTCAAACCTGCCAAAACTGCTCCCAGAGAGTTTTTCAGCCTTCTCTGGATTGCAGAAGCTCTGAGTAAGGGTCTTATCTGTGGCAAAGTAACTCCTCCAAATCTCACCTCTTGGTTTTATTACATCCAAGATATCTTATGATTGCTCAAGAAATCAGTATCATTGAAGGTCCTGCCTTCTATGCTTGTCTGCCTGCCTCACCATACTTTACAAAAGTCTTAACTTTTCCTTCTAATCTTTATTCTTTCTCTTTGCACTGGTGTACAGACCAAGTAATTTTCCTTTGAAAAAATTGTCACATAGTTGTCCCATAACTGTTACAAAAATATATTTATTTACTTTAGAAATTAAATGAATATTTTTATTAAGCTGTCCTAGTATTACAACATATTTTAGTAATATTAAATGAACTTTTAAAAAATTTAGATATTTTATTTACTTATGGTTAAATTTTTAATTAAATTACCATAAAATACACATAAAATAAAATAAAAACAAACACAAAGAAACACCATGGATGCACTTCAGTTCTACATTACTAAAATATCGACAAATGTCACCAAAGTCTACAGAATTCTTCTTGAGTATAATGATGTCAAATGGAAATAGCTTCATTAAAAAGATTGTGACATTTCTTTCATAATACAAAAATAAATGGAAAATAACACTTCTGTAGATAGCGCCAAGGAGCAACATACACCTTAATTTATTATGAACGTGAGTTTGAAAAATCCCTCTGACAAGTATACTATACAGAGGTTGACTTTTGGCTGTTAGAGTAAATAAATATAGAAGGTTAGCTTGGAAAAGAATGTAGTAGAAAAGAGGGAGGAGAAATAATTAGGAGCTGAACAAATACAAGATATAAGAAAGTGGTGAGAGAAAAGAACAAAGATGAGGAAGAAGGTTAGTGATGAAGTAAAAGTGAGAATAGAACATAAACAAAGCTGGAGTGGGAGAAATGAATGTAAGGAAGTTTATTGTCACTTGGGACTGGAGCCATAGCCATAGCGCTGATTTGCACACACCTGATCTGGATTTGATTCCCCATCACCTCAGATGGTCCGTGAGTCAGCCAGGAATGATTCCTGAGCCCAAAGCAAGTAGTAACCTCTGAATACTGAGGTATAGTACAAAAACTTAAAATAAAAAAAAGGAAGGGATAAAATTTATATTCCCAGATCTCAGCACCTTGCAGCAGCCTGTGGTCCTAATCCAACATAGTGACATTGTGTGTGTGTGTGTGTGTGTGTGTGTGTGTGTGTGTGTGTGTGTGTGTGTGTTTTAAACAAAGTTTGACTGCTGGTTGTTGCTTTCTTGCTCAATGTATGAATGTATGAGTTGAATAATTGGGTTGCAAACAAAATAGCCCAAAGCTTAAACTGTTTAAACACTTAATGAAAAAGTTTACCATCTAATCCAGTTTTCTCAAGCTTTAGCATACATCAGAATTCCCTGGAGCTTGTTAAAATAAAGGGCTGATTCCACCACAAGAGTTTTTGAATTTTAGATCAAGTTTGGGATCTGAGGTAATCACTTTAATAAGTTCCTGGAAAGTGCCGATGGTGTTGGTTCAGTGACAGTCTTATGAAAACTGCTTCTCTATGCTTTGTCACACTAACATTGTGCTGAATAATGACATGGTGCAGAAAGGAAAGTACAACTCAATCTTCAAGATAAATATATAATGATGGACCTCACAATTTTTAATCAAGCATTATTTTTACTTTAAAAATAATATATTTTATAATGAGTTTTATTTTTAAAATAATGAAACATTAGTTAGATTTACTCAAATATTTATCTAATTAGTGTTATATTTTTTATGAAAATTATATTTTATAAATATTGGGAATGAGGTATTTCTTATGAATTATTTTTAATCAATTTATTGAGAAATAACATAAAATTCAAAGTACAGCTTGAAATTTGTTATATGTATACACAGAATAGCGCTGGAAAGAGAAGTCACTTAAATGGTAGCAGTGACTAAGAAGGGGAATGTAAAGACTATCTGATTTCTTTAGGAATCTCAAAACTTTAATACATGTTAATATTTTATTTATATATCCCATAACTGTTACAAAAATATATTTATTTACTTTAGAAATTAAATGAATATTTTTATTAAGCTGTCCTAGTATTACAACATATTTTAGTAATATTAAATGAACTTTTAAAAAATTTAGATATTTTATTTACTTATGGCTAAATTTTTTAATTGAATTGCCATAAAATACACAAATACAAAGTTTCTCATGATTGAGTTTTAGTCATATAATGTACAGCATCTTTCACCAGTGCACATCTCCCACCACCAATGTCCTTAGTTTCCCTCTTACACTTCCCCTTACCTGCCTCTGGAGTAGGCATTTAATTCTCTCTCTTTCTCTCTATTTTAGACACTGTAATTTGCAATATTGTTAAATAAGAGGTATCGTGCATATAAATGTATTTTCTTTCAGCACTCAGTTCTTGTCCTAAGCAATCATTTTAATCTATTCTTTTTATAGATGTTCATAGATATAGAATATATATTTAAAATACATATTATAATATAGATTAAAATATATATTTAAAACACATATATAGAAAATATACAAGAGAACATTTATATAGAACATATATATGAATATATATGTATTAATAGATAGAGATATTCATAGATTCTTTGCTTTTACTGTATTCCCCAACTATTTTGGCAAGCTTCTTACTATGAACTGGTCTTCCAGTCTTTCATCTCTATTATTTCTGGATATTATTCCCTTACTATATTTATTTTATATATTCCACAGATGAGTGACATATATACATTTATATAGTGTATACACACAGACACACTAAGCCACTCTCCTTCATTTCTTCCTTCAAATCCAGTTTTACTCTGTTTGATCTATCAAAAGGTGAGAGTAGTGTTGAAGTCTCCAACTACTATTGTGTTTCTATAGTTCTCAAGTCTATTAGTAGTTGTTTTAAATATTTTGCTGCGGTATCATTGGTTGCATATATGTTTAGGAGTATGATTTTTTTCTTTTTTTCTTTTTTTTCTTTTTTATTTTTTGGTTTTTAGGCCACACTCGGTGACTCTCAGGGGTTACTCTTGGCTATTTGCTCAGAAGTCGCTCCTGGCAGGCACGGGGGACCATATGGAGAACCCGGGGATCGAACCGTGGTCCGGTCCACCCTAGGTTATGATTTTTTTCTTGATGTATATATTTCTTGACTGCATAATAAATGATTCTCTGTCTCTTATAACCTTTCTACATCTGAAGCCTATTGTCTGATATCAGGATGGCCACCCTAGTCTTTTTTGGGAAGTTGGTTGCTTGAAGGATTGTATTCCAAACGTTGACCTTGAGTCTATGTTTTCTTTTTTTTGACTTTTTTTTTTTGTTTTTCGGACCACACCTGTTTGATGCTCAGGGGTTACTCCTGGCTAAGTGTTCAGAAATTGCCCCTGGCTTGGGGGGAATGTATTGGGACCATATGGGAACTGTGGTTGCAATCTTTCCTTGGCTAGCGCTTGCAAGGCAGACACTTTACCTCTAGTGCCACCTCAGAGGCCCTGAGTCTATGTTTTCTATGACTATTCATAGGTGTTTTGCAGGCAGCAAAATTTTGGATTCATGTCTGATCCATCCATTTTGCCGCTCTGTCTCTTAATTAGTGCATTTAGTCCATTAACATAGAGAGACATTATTTTCATGGAATTTTGTGCCATGTTTTTGTAGAATTTTGCTGTTTGTGGAGATTGCCTTAACTTAAAGTAGACCCTTCTGTTCTTTTTTAAAAGTTACTTTTGAGCCTTAAGCTTTTTAAGATGTTATCATTGAAGATATTTATCATCCTTCAAACCTGAATGTGAGTCTAGCTGGGTGAATTATTCTTGGTGAAACACTCATTTTATTGAGATTTTTACTATAACCCACCTTCAGGCTCAATGAGTTGCTTGTGATAAATCTGCTGTAAATATTAAAGATGTTCCTTTGTATATATATTTTTTGATCTTGATGCTCTCTGTATTCTATCTGTATCTTTTGTTTAATTTATTGTGACAGAAGTATTATTATTTGGATCCCTTTTAGCTGGTAATATTTGGGCTTCTAAGTAGGATATGGATTGATGCACTCTTCTGTTAACTTCCCAGAAATGATGTTTTAGACTGTTGCTTCTTCATAGGGAATAATCCTTTGTGTCATAGTTCTAATTTTGTTGTTGTTGTTTAGTTTTTGGTTTTTGGGTCACACCGGCAGTGCTCAGGGGTTGCTCCTTTCTCTAAGCTCAAAATTTGCTCTTGGCAGGCTTGGGGGACCATATGGGATGCTGGAATTCAAACCACCATACTTCTGATGCAAGGCAAACGCCCTACCTCCATGCTATCTTTCTGGACCCAATAGTTCTGTTTTATATCATTTCAGGTATTTGGAGAAAAACCCATGAGTTTACAGCAATATTATTGGTTTTAAAATAGGAAATATGTGTCTATATTAGAATTAACTTAACTTTAAAATTATACTTAATGATATAAATTATCTAAACAAATAGGAAACCCCATCTGTTATAACCCATAAGGTAATTTGATAAAACAGTTATTACACTTTTTAAAATTTGGTTAAACTTTATAGCAATTCGTTATTTTAATTTCAGGTTACCTTGCACCTCGAAATCTTCCTAGCACTGGCTTTTTCCCATTCATGCAAACCCTACTCTGTGATACGGACTCTAAATGCAAAGATACACCCTATGTGCCACAAGATTTGCTTCGAAGGAAAAGGATTAATGATAAGCTATTTGAAGACAGGTATGTTCCAAAGTGAGTTTGATTGTTTATGAGAAATCAGATCTTATTTCCCAGAGATATATTTAGGATGGTATCCTAAATTGAATATAGATTTATTTTCTATAACTACTAATGTAATTACTTAGAATGAATGAAAGATAGTAATGACAATAGTATTTGTGTAAAATTAAGCATAACTTATTTTGAATGGATACCAAAACTTTTCTTGAAGCAAGGTGGAAAAGACAATCTTTTTTCTTTCTCTTGGAGATTTTATCACTCCAAATGATCCCTGACATACTGCCCTAACTGTTCATCTCAAGATTAAGATGCACAACATTACCAGCAGTAGTATTATGCTTAAGAACAATGCCATAAACTCATATAATTCTTGAAAAAGATGCCCAGCTAGCAAGAAAAAATGGATATAATGGTTTCACAGCTGATCATACTGGGGCCCTTCTGAAGGCCCCTAAAAACCACTAATGTTGCTATATAGGCTCATAATATAATAAAACTCAAATTTGTAGACCATGTGGCCTACCTGGTCACATAAGCAACCTTATGACACCTCCATAATTTTAATTGTGATTTTTAAGTGGGAATACACACAATATTAAATAATTTACTTTTACCCGACAATGGGTAGGCTTTAAGAAATTGGGAAACTGATAACCAGGATGTAGAAATGTCACCTTAGTATTGGAATATTCAATGCCAGAAATAGCTATATTATGAATAGCTTTGTAAACCGGTATTTAAATTAAATATAAAATACAAATAAAATACAAATATACATTCTGTTATTGTATATAACAGATACAATATCATTTTTATTTGTATTCTAATAAAAAATCCCAAGAATCCATTTATCTATAGAAAAAAAACATTGTTTTACTCCAGGACAATTGTGAGATAATTCTGGTAAAAATGATTTTTAGTATTTCTCAAGAAAAGGATTTTACCTGTAAAATTAACCTGATTTCAACTTTTAATTTAAATTCATTGGCACATTGTACATTTTTTTACTTCATGGTTATCATTTTGGTCACCCAATAATGCAGATAATACTTTAAGATGAAGCAAATTTAAGTTATTTACAATGTGATATAAATGTACAAATAATTGTCATGGGAAGCAACTTGGAATGCACACAATAATATTAATTCTGTTGCTTTAATAATCTTTAATAATTTAGGCCTGAAGTCATAAACATTCTAGTATTCTTCACTTATTCAACAACCAATGTCTGAGACATGCTGGGCAAGACAGAGATAGAGAATAAGAATTTTACCCCTTTATTACTTTCATTCTAGAAGAAGAACAAAAAGAAGCAAAAAGAATAAATAAACAATAAGCCTAATTAATAATTATAGGTGTGCTATAAAGTAAAGTAAAGAAAATTAAGCAGTAGATGTCTAAACACTGAACTCTATAGAGTGGGAAAGATTTCTATTGAAAAATTTTATTGAGGTTGATACCACCAAAGACCAGGAGAAATGAGCATGTGAAGAGTGATAAAAGAATATCACAAACAGAGAAATGGCAAGTCATCTCAGGGTAAAGGAAACCTGACCATTTAGAAAAACAGAATTAATTAGTTTGTCTAGATCATAGTGAGGGCTAATGAAAGTGGTAGGGGACATATTGGAATTGGACATAGAAATATAATCAAAAATTCACACAATTCCCAGTTAGTGTGTTTTTATGTGGGGACTGAATTGGGATGGTCTCTGCCTCGGCACTAACAAGGAAGAGAAAATATTGAACCAACAGTGAAAATTTAGCTAATAGCAATGAAGAGAGTAAGAAGGACGATGAATTAGAAACACTATATTTTGGCCAAAGGATAACACAATGGAGAGGGTGTTTGCCTTGCACATGGCTGACTGAGTTCTATACTCAGCATCTTATATGTTTCCAAGCCTGCCAGAAGTGATTTCTGAAGGCAGAGTCAGGAGTAACCTCTGCATGTGGCCCAAACATAAGAAGAAGAGAGAAAAATGAAGAAAGAAAGAAAGAAAGAAAGAAAGAAAGAAAGAAAGAAAGAAAGAAAGAAAGAAAGAAAGAAAGAAAGAAAGAAAGAAAGAAAGAAAGAAA
>PVKC010027658.1:0-15693 GCA_004027635.1 Crocidura indochinensis | reverse complement strand
GTTTAAGACTGAAATAAGACAGGAGTGCATAATTATCTTTTTTAAGCCAAAAACTAATTTTATTTCTCTTTAAAGGTTAAAATCAAAATCACTAAATTTGTAACTTACAATTTAAGCCTTCTTTACTATTTTTGCTTTTCTACTTTTCTTTTTATCCATCAGATTTTCTGAAATGTTCAAATGTGCAATTTCCAAAAAACAAAACGACCATCTCCAAAGCCAGCAAAAGCTTAAATGGTAAAATTATCATTTTTTATATATAAAAAGCTTATAGGCTTTTACAAAACCTTCTTATTGTACTTCGATATTCACCATCCTTTATGTTCTCTCTTCTTTTTCTCCTCCTGTGTAGAGTTTTACTTTGTAAGAGATATCAAAGAGACTAGCTTAGTCATATTTTCCAAATAAATGGAACTAAGACTTTAACTTTTTAAACATAATATCAAAAAATCTGCTTTGAATTTTTTTTTGAAAAATTTTTTGGAAGGGTACACCTGTTGACGCTCAGGAGTTATTCTTGACTATGTGCTCAGAAATTGCTCTTGGCTTGAGGGGACCATATGGAACACCAAGGGATCAAACCGTGGTCTGCCCTAGGCTAGCGCTTGCAAGGTAGATGACTTACCTCTAGCACCACCGCTCCGTCCCCCATCTGCTTTGAATTTTTGTAGAATATTAGGGAAGCTGTGTCTAAAAGGAAGCTTGGGTATAGTAAAGAAAAGTTTTCTTTTTTTTCCCTTTTATTTAAACACCATACTTCCAGAATTTTTCTTGATTGGATTTCAGTCTTACAATGTACACCACCACTCATCAGTGCACAATTCCCACCACCAATTTCCCCAGTTTCACTCTCCCCCACTTATCTCAGGAGTAGATATTTTACCCTCTACTTCTTTCACGCTCTCAGCTACTGTGGTATGCACAATTACTAATGAGAGGATAGTGTGCCTATCAGGTTAACTCTGTTCAACACACAGTTCTTATCCAGATAATCAATTCCAATTAATGGTCCCTTCTCTACCCTAACTGCTCTGCTCCACTAATCATGGTGAGCTTCCTAACATGGACTGATCCTCCTAGTCCAAATCTCTAGTGTCTTTAGATATTATTACCATATTATCTTTTTTCTTATATTTTACAAATAATGGGATTGTTCTAACTATATCCCTCTCCCTCTAATTCATTTTACTCAGCATAATATTCCGTAACCTTCCATGTATAAACAAATTTTAAGACTGCTTTTTTTTTTTTTGGTTTTTGGGTCATACCCGGCAGCTCTCAGGGGTTCCTCCTGGCTGTACACTCAGAAATCGCTCCTGGCAGGCTCTGGGGGACCACATGGATGCCAAGGTTCAAATCAACATCCTTTTGCATGCAAGGCAAATGCCTTACCTCCATGCTATCTCTCTGGTGCCAAAACTTCTTTTTTCCTAACAACATTGTAGTATTCCACTGTTTAGATGTATCTCAGTTTCAGTATTCAATCATTTGTTCTCAGGCATTTAGGTTGTTTCCAGATTATGGTTATTTTAAAACGTTATTTATTGACTGGTTTTTGGGTCACACCAAGCGGTACTCAGGGCTCCTGGCTCTGCATTAAGAAATAGGCCCTGGTAAGTTGGGGGACCATATGGGATACTGGGAATCAAACCCGGTCCCTCCTCGGTCAGCCGCATGTAAGGCAAATACCCTACTGCTGTGTTATTTCTCTGGGCCTGGATTTTGGTTATTTTAAATAGTGCTGAAACAAACACAGGCATGCAGAGAACTTTTCTGTATTGTGTTTTTGGGTTCCTAGGATATATCTCTAAAATTGTTATTGCTGGATCATAAGAAAGTTCAATTTCTAGTTTTTGAGGAATCTCCATATTGTTTTCCCAAAAAGCTAGCTTTACCTGCAATTAAAGAGAGTACTTTTCTCTCTGCATTTGCACCAGTACTTGGTTTTCTTGCTCTTTATGATGTGTGCCAGTTTTTTTATGATGTGAGATAATATCTCATTGTTGTTTTGATTTGCATCTTTCTGATGATCAGTGATGTTGAGTATATTTTTAATGTGCCTTTTGATAATCTGTATTTCTTCTTTGAGGTATATATATTCATTTCTTCTCCCCATTTTTGGATGGGCTTAGATTGTTTTTCTGGCTGAGATCTAGAAGTACCTTGTATATCTTCGATATCAAGCCATATCAATGGGTATTAGGTGAATAATTTCTCCCACTCCATGAGTAGACTTTATATCCTTGTTACTGTTTCCTTTGAAGTGCAGAGCTTGTAGATAAGAACTTGTTTCTGTGCATAAGGTTCCCCCTTTTTATTAGAGTGCGTATGCAAATGGGAATGGTGCCATATTAAATCCCTTGTGTCTTTGGGGGTAAGAATAACAGGCTACACAATCTCTGTGCCCTAGTTTTGACCCGGGCTTTTATCCCAGGCAAGACTTTTTCTTCTAGGTTTTCATACCAAGCAGAACCAAAACAGAACTAAAACCAAAAGGAAATGATATATATATAAAGTAGAAGAAATAAATTTAAAGAAAAAGTAATTAAAGAAAATAAGTGATGGAGGAGGCTAATTTTACATTTGGGAATAAACTCATTAAGACGTATTTTAATAGAGATATTAAACATACAGAAGAAATATAGGTATCCCTATTAAGTCTTTTGAAATATTCTTGGCGGGGGGGTGAGGGTGTTAAAATCCAGGGCACATTTCATCCAAACTCGTGGTCTTACTGAGTTTGAGAAGTGATTTGCAGTAGTAAGGAATCAAGTAGTGTCTTTGAGCTGGGGGTCCTTCTGGCACTGAATCAGGTAGCATGCAACTGTCCACATTTGTTGGGGGGGGGCATGAGAAGAAGGACCACAAAGCATGAGTCAGCAGAGTGTTGGTTGTAGTTTCTTGTGGGGCATGGGATGTGGGGCTGAGAGGGTGTCCTTTCACTTTGGGAGCTGGGTGGTGACTTATTGGAGTAGGAAGTCGTTCTCAGTACCTAATAAGTTAAGAACTGAGGTAAAGAGGATTAAATAAGGAGGGGTATTGGATCATGATTGAGGGATGAAAGAATAGAAGGATTTCTGGAGGGGAGAAGGAGGGATAATATATGAGTGGCTAAATACACTTTAGGCATGGGTTGTTTAAAATTTAGGTTTGGCAGTCAGAGAAGAGTCCAGTGTCGACAAACTTATACTCACATGAAGACAGACTAGTGATCTATTTTTAAGTTGTTGGAGGCCTGATCCTCAAAGGATGAATCTGAGATCTTAAGAAATAATTGAACTTGGCTGGAGAAATAGCATGGATTAGGGCATTTACCTTGCATGCAAAAGGATAGTGGTGATTCGAATCCTGCCATTCCATATGGTCTCCTGAGCCTGCCAGGAGTGATTTCTGAGTATAGAGCCAGGAGTAACCCATGAGCGCTGCCGAGTGTGATGACCCCCCCCAAAAAAAAAGAAATTAATTAAGAAAAGATAATAATTAGCTAAGATACAGATTAGGAGAGAAAGAAAGGGAAAACAAAAGATAAGAGAGAAGAGAAGAGAAAAGATAAATAAAAAATAAGGTAAAAGGGGCTGGAGAGATAGCACAGTGGTAAGTCATTTGCCTTGCTGGCAGAAGGATGGTAGTTCGAGTTCCGGCATCTCATATGGTCCCCCAAGCCTGCCAGGAGTGATTTCTGAGCGTAGAGCCAGGACTATCCCCTGAGTACTGCCAGATTTGACCCAACCCCCAAAATAATAATAATAATAATTATTATTATTATAATTATGATGATGATGATGTAAAAAATTGGGCTGGTGCATCTGAGTTGGAAGGCTTTCCAATTTCTAGGTACTTTATCACTGATGGGGATGTGTTTTGCTAAATGAAGGTTTCTTGGTAGAGCAGATATAAACAGATGGGACTATATTAAGCACTGAAGCTTCTGCACCTCAAAGGAAATAGTGCCTAGGATACAAAAGCCTCCCACAGATTGGGAGAAACTATTTGCCTAATACTTGTCAGACAAGGGGCTAATATCTAAGATATACAAGTTACTGACGTAACTTAACAAGAAAAAAATATAACCTCATCAAAAAATGGGGAGAAGAAATGAATAATTTCTCAAAGAAGAAATACAAATGATCAAAAGGCACATGAAAAAATGCTCCACATCATTAATAAGCAGGGAGATGCAAATCAAAACAACAGTAAGGTAACATCTTACTCCTCAGAGACTTGCACATATCACAAAGATCAAGAAGAATAAGTGCTGGTGGGGCTGTGTGGAGAAACGAACTCTCATTTACTTCTGGTGGGAATGCCATCTAGTTTACAGTTTTTCCTTAGCAATAAATATTGAAAACATTTAACCTACTGATTTTTCAGTTATTGTAATTGTTTTGGGTATATATTTTTATTTTGAAATTTACTAGTCAGTGGCTGCTGCATTTTCCATTCTGGCTTATACTCACGTCACTAAGTTTCCCAGTTTTCAGGGTAAAATTAGTTGTCCTATCCTCGGGTCGGTTTGTACTTGAGTATATGCAGTATTTTAAACACCTCAGATAAGGCTATCATTCTGTATTTATCCTTCTTCTGATGACTTACTTCATTTAACATAATATTTTCTAGATCTATCCATGTTGCTGCAAAATCTATGATTGTATTGTTTCTGTTATGTAGTATTTCATTGTGTATAAGTACCACATCTTCATGATTCACTCATCTGTTGTTGGACATTAAGGTTGGTTCCAAATCTTGGATATTGTGCTGAGTGCTGTGATAAATATTCTGTCCTTCCGTCTTAGGGATAGATACCCAGGAGTGCAATTGCTGGGTCATATGACAGCTCAATTCTGAGTTTATTGAGCACCCTTCATACTGTTTTCCATAGGGATTGGACCAGGCAGCATTCCTACCAGCAGTGGATGGGATTTTCTTTCTTACCACATCCCTGCCAACAGAGATTGATCATATTATTTTTGATGTATGCCATTCTCACTGATGTAAGGTGGTATGAAGGTACTTGATTTTCTGAGGTAAATTGCGAATATGATTTTTTTAAATAGCTCTTTTCTTTCATTTTTGTGTATAGAAATGTCACAGACTTTTGCATATTAATTTTGTAGTCTGCAATTTTACTATAAGTCAATTGTTTCTAGAAGAATTTAGTAGAACTTCTAGTAAAGTCTTTAGAATTTTCTACATATAGTATCATGCCTGCAAACAAAGTTTTAATTCTTCCTTTCCTCTCTGGATGTCCTTGATATATATTTCTTGCCTAATTGTTATGGCAAGTACTTCCAGTACTGTATTAAATTGAAGTGGTGAGAAGGGGCAACCTTATTAAAGGCAAGTTTTTATATAAAGTGGTGATGCATACCTTTGACTTTCCAGGATAAAGAAATGTATATTGTTGAGAAAAAATAGTAAGGAAAACTGGTAAGTGACATTAATGGCACAGCAAGTCTGCCTTCAAGAGGCAAACAGAATGAGACAGCATTCTCATGGTAAGACTTAACACTGGTTCAAACTAAAGGAAGAATCTTTTTAAAATAAAAATGATTATAATTTATATGTAGATGCTTTGAAAAACTCTACTTTTAAGTTTTGAGTCTCTAATAACTACTATATAGTTTATAAGTATTTATTGAATAATTCAGATTTTTGTTCTGGGTTTTCCCAAGTAGTTCTAATAATAAATTCTGTTTATCCAAGTGACACTAATAGAAGTACTTATGCTATATTCTATATGTGTGTTATATGTATGTGTGAATGTGTGTGATATTGGAATATGATGTTAAAAATTAATGTATATGAGTAAATATTTTTGAAGCTAAGCAATATCAGATGCTGAATATAAAATGATTATCATCAATCATTAATTGATGTACCCATCAAGATGGACAGATACATTTACTTCTGCAGCCATTCAATACGAATTTACTAAGAATTATTATGTATTTTTGCTCTGAGGTAGCTGTTGTAAGTAGTACAAATAACATTCAGATGTTCTACTTTTCCTGTAGATAATTTCTGCAGTCCACCTATGACCAGATGTACTCCAATCCTCTGCTAATAGCTCATGCTCACTGAGCTCTCTGAGTTAGAAAAATCAGGTTCACTGAAGATCCTACTAGGGATTTTAAGAAAGATATTATATTGTGCCTACAGATACAATTTATCTTTCTAGTCTTTCTATTTAGCCTGGATTTTTCTATTCATTTTTCCAGGGCAAAGCTTTGTATCTCTCATTCTCTGCTCCAACAAATTCTCTGCAGGAAAATTATTGTCTTTCCTGGTTTCATGCAAGAGAAACTCTATTTGATTTTTTTAAGTCTTCTGTGAAATCAACCCAATAGCCTAGAAGGCAGGATTAATCGCAGAGGGGTAGAGTACTACCCTTCTAGGGTAGTCATAACATCAGTGGACTCCACAACGTATTCAGCACCAGCACTACACTATTGATATTGGTGGGACTTTGTTACTGAAAAACAAATGCAGGCTTTAGTTGATGACAGTCTTTTCAATCTCAGCCTTGACAGTGTCATTGAACTTGTAGTGGGCGGAATCATACGGAAATTTGCAGACCATTTTATTGAGGTCAAAGAAAGAGTCACTGGTAGCCACAATTTTCACTTTGTCAGTCTAAAGCAGCCCTACGTATTAGGCTTTCAATACAGTCAAATCTATTCACTCTGACCTTTACACATCATGAGTCAGGGATGCAGCAGATGCTGTGTAAAGAAAGGCAGGTCCTTTCAAACAAGGGAAAGCAGAGTCTCTGTTATTATTCCACCCTGAGCACTAAACACCAGGCCCCACTTATGGAATAATAAAACTCATCTTCACCTTGGTTTCTGATACACCTGAGAGTCTAAGGCTTATCTTTAGTGCTTCCACTGGAATTATTAACTGTTTACTAATTAATGATAACATTTATTAAACATTAATTTAATTCTAGAATCCGAGGTAGGTGAAACACAGATTCATTCATTTGACCAATCCCCATATCCAACAGAAGTAAATATTATTTTTGAATATAATGAAACTGAGTCATATCACAAAAGAATTGGTTTGGTGCTGCCATCTGAATAGAGTCAAGCACTGTTGTGCTCAGTCCTGTTGATACAGTTAGACATCAATCCAGACATCCTCCCTTTTCCTGTACCAGAGACCAGAGAGATAGCACAAGGGTAGGGCGTTTGCCTTGCTTGCCTTGCATATTGGTTCAAATCCCGGCATGGCTCTCCAAAATTTCCGGGGGTGATTTCTGAGCGTAGAGCCAGGAGTAGCTCCTGAGCACTGCTATGTGTGAGCCATCCCCCCCCAAACAAAACAAAACAAAACCTTTCCCTGTACCATATGAAGATCAGCCATATTTTAGAAGCACATATATAAGTATGTATATATAAGAATTATGTACCAAAGTACCCATCAAAGTACCCATCAACTTAGGCAGGCATGGGAATGGAGCACCTCAGTGGATCCCAAGACCCTTTTAACCTGAATCTTACTGTACTCACTGTAGCAAGATTTTCCTACTATCCAGAAAGAAAACAGAGTCCCAACTTGATAGTTTGCGCTGATAGACAAAGATGAGTGTAGTTACTCTTTTCCTAAAGTACTAGGTGCATTTTACTTTGTGTTAATCTAATTTGCATTCTTTCTCTGCTTCTTCTATGATTCAGGCTCCAAAATATAGTACTACTGCTAAATTAACTGGATACTTATATCTTATTTAGTAAACCATGAACACCCAGTGCGGAGCTATTATTAGGTGATGAGGTTTGAAAGGTAACTAGATCATGAGGTGGTGACTTTCATGAATGGGATTAATACCTGCATAAAAGGGATCTCAAAGTCCTCAGCTGCTCTCTTTTCCTGACCAGTGAAAGTTATGAGAAGTTAGAAATCTGAAACCTGGAGAGAGTAGCCTCCAGAATCTTCTCACACTGGCATTCTGATCTTGAATTTGTAGTTTTCAGGTTTATAAAAGATGAACTGTTGTCTGTAAGTTACCCAGTCTATGATACATGGTCATAACACCATGGATTACCTAAGACAATAATTAGAGGTAATATAATATTATCTGAAATAACTTATTGCCCTTTCTTCTTTCTGATTGACCTTAAGAAAATGTGGTACACCCACATTACAGGAGTCTTTTTTTTTAACATTCCCCTTCCCGTCACAATGTAAGAGTTATAACTTCAAAATGAAGAACATTTCTAGTTTCATTCCCTATCTGCCTGAAATATTTTCCTCCTTTTTAAAATTTGTTTTTGTTTTGTTGCCACACCCAGCCATGCTCAGAGTTTACTGTTGACTCTTTGCTCAGGGATCACTTCTGGCAGTTCTTGACGAACCATTTAAGATGCTGGGCATCATATTAGGGTTGATCAAATGTAAGGAAAGCACTAATCCACTGTACTCTCTTGGGCCTGGTATTTTTCTCTTTTTAAATGAAAACATTTCTAACATAAAACTAACTTCTTCGGTTTTTCTGTTTGTTTGTGTTTATGGTAATTGGAGTCTTCTAAAGGTATATTACATTTTTTTCTACCCAAACTGATTTCACTTTATACTGGGAAACATAAAATACCCTCCCATCTTACCCTGAAAGTTGGCCTACTTTGACTAAAAATAAAATATATTAAGCACTATAAAAATTAAACAAGTTTTGAATTCTTCCTCAACATAGTTTGGGACAGTTAATACAAAAAAATGGAGACAAAGAATTCTTTAGTATCTCTCTGATTATACAAAGTAGACATTATTTTTTCTAGATTGAAATAGCTCTCTTGGACATTTCCTGCACTTTCATCTGGATACTGATTTATTTTTCTCTAAGTGAATTTAAGTAATGAGAAAGGTGCCTATTTGACATCTCCAGAGAATAAATCCTTCTAATTATCCACTAGAGAAAAAAAAAGCAGAACAGTAACAAAATAAATATCTCCTAAAAGTATTTTGCAAATATGTCTCAAATTTGAAGTATACACAACTACTAAAAAAGGAGGAAATCACTCAAGTAGAGTTATTTAGTAAAATCCTGGCTCTTTTAAAATCCAATGACAAATATGTTACTTTCTATCACTTGTGATGATTATTGAGTATAGATGCAGTTTCTGAAAATACCTGAAGTAGACCTCTACTCACTGTAACTGAGGTCTCCAAGTTGACACCAGATAGTGACAGACATTACTTCCTTACAGGTAAGTATATACACATATATGTAAAGCATATAAGATGTTTCTACCTTCCAATGATTTTTTTTTGGGGGGGGACCATATCCAGCATTACCCAGGGGTTACTCCTGACTCCAAGCTCAGAAATTACTCCTGGCAAGTTTGGGGACCATATGGGATATCGGAGATTGAAACAGGGTTGGTGACATATAAGGCAATCCCCTACCCATATGCTATCACTCTGGCCCTTCAGTAACAGGTTTCTATTGAATAGATCCCATTAGCATTTTCCTCTTAGTAGTAAGAATCCAAATATTTTTAGCTACTATTAATGAATAATGTCATTAGAGAGGGTGAAATTTGGGTTTACTACGTAAGACCTGGAAGCTTACCTTTTTTTGTTAATCGCATTTTAAATCAAATTAATTACTTTAAAATATGTTGCCTTTTGAACTTTTCAGCTGTCTGATTTTAAAATAAGCAATAGATTTTTTCTCTTTAATTTTCTCTACAAAAATCATATATTTAATGACAAATATTATTATAAAGTATAATCATATTACCATATACAATCATTCATTTAAGCAGATTACTATTTTATTTCCACATCTTAATAAACACAAAAATCTAATTAAGTATTACTTAATTCATAAAACCAAAACCATAATTTTTGAAATTCCATTTTTCCTATTAAGTGCATTAGAAGCAAATGAATAAAGCAAAGAGACAAGAAGCTTATCTTTGTTTGATTCACATTTTTGTAAGGAGGGGAAATTTCAACAAAAATGTAATATAATTAATGAGAAATTTTATAAAAAAGTAAAAGAAAAGAGGCTATTTTAGATAGGGTGGTAAAGGAAGATTTTTCTGGGTAGGGAATATTTGAACCAAGATTTAAAGTTCTTGAATGCATTTATCAGGAGCAGAGAGAGCCCATTTTTTCCAAAGGCAGCAAAAAAATACATAGCACAGGGAAAGAAAGGGTTCAGAGCACTCGAACAGACAAGGAGAGACCAGTGTGACTGACATATAAAAGGAAAGTGGTTGAGAAAGGTTCAAGAAATGGAAATGGATCTTATAAATCATCTTGAGGAAGAGTCTGCGTTTTATTTAAACAGTATTGGGAAGTCATTTAGGTCTCAGGAAGCATTATCTGGATTAAAATGCAAAGATTACTCACTATGATTAGAAAATAAACAGTTAAAGTTAAGAACTAAATTAGAGACATCAGCTAAGGGTCTATTTAAATCACCAAATTGAATTTAATGTAGTGACTCAATAATGGTGGTGGAGATGATGAGGATCAAGTTCAACAATCATTGTGGTGAAGAACTTAACAGGCAATACAGAAAAGAAGTGGTGCAATTGGATGACTACTAGATTTGGATCCCAAATAACTTAAAGTATATAATACATATAACAAATATCTAAATCTAGTAAAATACATACATAAATATATCTATAAATGTAATGATATATGAATATAATAAATATAAAAAGTATATAATACATATTATTATATATACTATCTATTTACTACCATAAATGGAAAGCATGATTTTTACAAATCTGGTTAGTCATTTGTGCTAGAGTTAGACTTTTTATTAAGAATATGATTTAGTTAGATGTAGGGTTAGGTTTAAACTTGGGTTTTCTTAGGGTTAGGCTTCAGGTTATGATTAAGATTAGGTGTAGAGTTAGGCTTTTAGTTATGGTTAAACTTACATTGTTGTTTAGGTCAGAGATACAATGAAAATATCTGCTGTGTCAGGACTACAGTTAAAATTTAATATGGATTATATTAGATTTAGAATGAGTATTAGACACCATAGTAGCTTTTATGAATTAAAGCCACTTTAAGGATCAATGGCCTATTTTTGGTCTTTTTAAATGATTGGACTGGTCAAGAATATGATTGGTTAAATTAGGGTTAGGTTCAGGATTAGGGTTAAGGTTATCTTAAAGCTTAGGTAATTTAGGATTATAAGTAAGGGTTCCTTTTAGATTTATACTGATGTTGAGACCATGGTAGATATTAAATGTTTAGTTTTTTGTAACTGGTGAAGTTTAGATAAGGAAAGATAGATTAAGTCTATTGATTGAATCAAGGTAAAGATTAGATTTAGAGTTTGATTAAAGTTAGGGCTACATTAATTCAGGTTATGGGCAGGATTACTTTAATGTTTTGGTCATGAAAAATATTGAAAATGAAAATTAAGATGAGGTTGAATTATTAGTTCTGTATAAATGCTAAGGTCAAGCTAGAAAATATTATGATTAGTGCATCTTAATTATATTTGGATTAATTTTAGAGTTTCCCATTAGGTTTAAAGTTAGAATGGAGATTAGGTCACTATAAAAGTTGAGAATTAATTTATGATCATAAATATTTTTAGTTTTTATAAATTGGTATATTAGGTCTAGACAAGATTATAATATATACATTTTCATTGAATGATTGTTATAGTCAGAATTAGGGTTACAGGATTAAAATTTGTGTTAGCCTGAAAATTAATCCATTTTAGCTGTTGAGAATAAAAATTATTTTTAGGGTGAACTTTAGTTTAATGGTTAGGGCAAGATAAGTTTATGTTTTATGCATCTTGACAAATTTTGTTTTAGGTACAGGGCTATGATTAGAAATGTGGTAAAATTTGTTATCAATTTTACAGTTATCAAAGTGATGGAAAATTGGAATCGAGGAGAGAAGACTTCTGATGGCCTGTGGTAGGGATATTGCTACTTTGATGACAGTGTGATGTATATAAATTTTTATTCTTAAAGCATGTAGTTATGTAAACTATTTTTCCCAATAAAAGGTTAAGGAATCAAGCTCAATAAATGGGCACAAGACTTGAAAATATTTATTGGAAGATAGTCAACAAAAATGGTCAAAAGTAGAGGTAAAGTGATCAATATGAATTTTCAGAGAAATGCAAGTCAAAATTAAATGAAGATACCTCCTTCAGGCTGTTTGGATTGTTATTATTTTTAAAAGGCAAAAAATAAAACAAGTGTTGAGAAAGTTGTAGAGAAATTAAAAAAAGACATACTATTGATAGAAATATAAAATGATATAGCTATTATAGAAGACATGGTAAATATTTGTTAAAATCTTTAAAATAGAGCTGACGGAACATATGAGGCCACAAATTACCATTAGGAATGATCAATGAACACAGTCAGGCTTTACTCTGACAACCTCTGAATGTGGCCCCCAAACAAGCAAAAAATAAAAGATATTAAAAATCAGAACTTTCGTGGGGTATAGCAATCTTATTTTTTAACTATATCCAGAAATATCTCTATTTCCAGATTATTTTTAATTATTCAAGATGTAGAAGGATCTCAATGCCAGTCAGCAGATGATTGAATAGACTATAAAAATGACAAAATATTATTTGGCATTAAAAAAATAAAAAAAAGTGGTCTGAGAAGATGTTAGTAGCAAAAGTGTTTGACTGGCGAGCCTGAGATGGGTGAATTCTGAGTTTAACCTATAGGTCCACACTACCTGCTCAATGCAATCATGATTCCTCTCCCCTTTATGAAACTCAGAACCACAGTAAAATATGCTATTTCCAGGAAACCAGAGCCAATCAGTGTACTAACACTACAACTAATGTGTGTAACTCTCAATGAGCAACATAAATAAAGCCGTTAGGCACTCTAACCAAGTGAGGGCTTCAAATCAGCACAACAGCACACCAAGGGAAGAGTAATAAGCAATTGAAGATCTTTTAAAGTCTCCATTTGTAACTAAATAAATTATGCCAAATGTAATAAGCTAACAAAAGTATAAATACAGTAAGATTCCACTTATAGAAATTCAAAGGAACAAAGAAGATAATAGTGGTTGCCAGGAGTTAAGGGGGGATTATTTATTTCAATAGGTAAAAAATGTTCAATTATGCTATATGAAGAAATTCTGGAGAACTACTATACATGTAGTTGACAAAATTATAATGTATGCTTCAAAATTGATTAAGAGCATAGACCTCATGTTAAACTAATTTTGCCATCAAAAGAGAATATGAGGTTACATGGAAATATTATCTTGATTATGTTCATAATAACATTAGTTATTATAAATGTTAAACATCAAATTTTACACATTCAAGATATGCGATTCTTGGTCTATCAGTCACATCTCAATAAAGTTGTAGAAAAACTACCATTCCATATAAAGAAGTTATAGGTTTTTTTCAGGAACTTTGCTATTTTGTCTAAGACTTATTATGTTTGGCATTATTTCATGTGTAGTGGAAGAGCTGAAAGGCAAAATTCAAGATGAACTTTTTCATTTATAAATAGATCATACTATCCCCTCTGCACTGCAGTGCCATTTTTTGTTGTGAATCAAATAATTATATAATAATCATATAGATGTTTAGAAACTCAATTATTATTTGTGTTTTGCTTTCAGTTTTTGGATACACCCAACAATATGCAGGGCTTACTCCTGCCACTGTGTTCAGAGATCACTCCTGAATGGGTTGAGAGGATCATAGAATTGAACTCAGGTAGAATACCTACAAGGTAAGCCCCCTACCCACTCTACTATCTCTCTCTACCTGCCATTATTTATTTTTATTGCAATGTCATATTCTCAATTTGGGTAGCTTTTCTTTTTTCTTCTTTTTTTTTCCTGGAGATAAAAAGGAGTTACTTCTGACTTTGTACTTGAACATTACTCCTGGCAGTAATTAACATTGCTCCTGTTATAATGGGCATGCCAGGTTTGTTTAAAATAACCAAAGGATGGTGATATAGGATGTACTCGGGTCCATTGGTGGAGGGAGTTGGACACTGGTTGTAAGAAGGATCCTGAGACCCTACATGATGCCAAAGATCGAACCCACAATGGTTGCACACAAGGCAACAATCTCCAGGCTAACTTTAATACCCAATAGTGAAGAGTTTGCTGTTTTGATTTTTCTTTTTTCAGCAGTGTTTTGGTTATATTTGATTCTTAGAATTTCATACAAAACTTAGGTTAACATTACATATATATACTCTATCTCTATCTTTCTTCTCTATCATGCACACACTTTTTAGGACATTTGGGGAGAAGAAGACTAAAAACTAACATCCATCCATGTGAAATACTAAAAATGATAACACATTGTACCTCAAAGGTGATTTCTGTCAAGGGAAACTTTTGTGGAAAATATTTGATGCTGACTCTTTGATTTTACTGCTTGATTTAATTTTGTTTTAAACAAACAAAATGTTCCCAAAGTTTACCTCATCACTTGTAAGATATACTTGCAAAAATATTAATTAAAGTAACTCATAATAGTCTAGCCTTTAAAAAAGTAGTAACAACTTGGAAATTTCAGTAGTATAAAAATTAGTAAAAAGTAGAAGTCATTTCTATTGGCAATAGCTTGCCAGCAGGAAGATGGATAGAAATATTTTCAGAGAAAAATAAAAAGCTTTTGTTTTTTACCTTTCTATTTAATACAGTGTAGTACTGACATGGCTCTTCGCCATCATTATGCCACACACACTGTATAGACTATAGAAAACACTACAAGTTTCTGATATTTTACATTAGTAGGAGATATTTCATAATAAATATTAGTCTTAATTAGGAATTTTCTGTTTTATTTTAAAATTTAATCACAAATCAAGTTTTATACACACAATGTTCAAGCACCCATTCCTTCACCAGTGTCCACTACCCTCCATGAATATCCCAGTTTCCTTTCAGTTCCCATGCTTATATCTATTGCAGGCATATTTTTTCTTTACCTTTTTAAACATTGATTTCCTTTTTTTTAAATATTTTATTTAGACACCTTGATTACATACATGATTGTGTTTGGGTTACAGTCATGCAAAGAACACCACCCATCACCAGTGCAACGTTCCCATCACTGTTGTCCCAAATCTCCCTCCTCCCCACCCAACCTCCGCCTGTACTCTAGACAGGCTCTCCATTTCCCTCATATATTCTCATTATTCAGACAGTTCAAAATGTAGTTATTTCTCTAACTGAACTCATCACTCTTCGTGATGAGCTTCATGAGGTGAGCTGGAACTTCCAGCTCTTTTCTCTTTTGTGTCTGAAAATTATTATTGCAAGAATGTCTTTCATTTTTCTTAAAACCCATAGATGAGTGAGACTATTCTGCGTTTTTCTCTCTCTCTGACTCATTTCACTCAGCATGATAGATTCCATGTACATCCATGTATAGGAAAATTTCATGACTTCATCTCTCCTGACAGCTACATAATATTCCATTGTGTATATGTACCACAGTTTCTTTAGCCATTCGTCTGTGAAGGACATGATTTTCAATGCTGTTACTGAAAGGGTTTCTTGCATATCACTTTACTTCCTCAGCACCCAAGTCACCCAGAATGACCACTACCATCTATACTTGTCCCAATACCTTGACTAACCTATGTCCTCTGGTCTGCAGTGGAAAGTTTTTTGCTAATTATAAATTCACCCTGCCTTTAGGTTCACCTGATCTAATGTTTTCTTTCTTCTTTCTTTCTTTCTTTC
>PVKC010027657.1:0-15748 GCA_004027635.1 Crocidura indochinensis | reverse complement strand
GGGATGAACTGCTCTATAACAATGTATTTGTGTGTATGTAGAAAATCTGGGTTTGAAGGTCTTTCTCAGCACTGCTTGGGACACTATGCCTGGGCATCCCCCAGTAGTGCAAAGCATGCACTCCCACCCCCATTGAACTATTACTCTGGCCTCACAACTTCTATTTCTAATGGAATCCATGTTTACCATTCTCCCTCCTCACAAGCTGTCTTGGTATGGCTTGGAATTAAAGTGCCAGTACCATGTAGACTTCCACATATGCAGATGTGTAGTTAGTAGAAGCCTCGGTGATCTGATCTCACAGTGGAGGTGTTTCATAGTCTTGGGGGGCGTCTAGGAGGGGGAAGGGCAGTGGGTGCCAAGAACTTAGTGACTCTGAGACTATTCACTGCCACCAACAGGCAGCAGACAAGCCCATGAGCCAAAAGAGGGAGGAGAAACTGTCTTGGTATCTCCCCATCTGCAGGCCATCATGTTCAGAGGTTCAGGGTACATTCCTGCTCCTCTGGTGGAAATGTTGGAGAGTTGGGACTTGACAAGGTTCTGGTGTAACTTCCAGTCTCAGGCAGATCCAGATCTGTCCTACCCATGGCCCTGATGCCAATCACCACCACCACCACCACCACAGAAAAACTGCCCAGACCTCTTAGGCATTAGCCACAAGGTGAATGTGAAACTCACAGCATGGCACCCTCTTCTTTGGGATTCATGCTTCTAAACTGTGAAACAAGAGACTTTCAGCAACTGAAATCTGAGTTGGATGAAAACTGTCTCTCCAGAAAAATAAAATTTTACTTATGCTGGAACCAAACCTCTTTCCTTTTGTTTTCCCAGATGTAAGTTGTGTTGCTAGGAAAAAAATTGTCCCCAGACATCCTGGCTTAAAACAATAACATTTCTACTGCCCTGTCCATCAGGGGTCACCAACTCCTTTGCCTGCCACAGGACTGACTCCGAGTCTCCCCCAAGGTCACTGCCATCTGACTCAAGGGTTACATCATCAGAGGATTCATGGGGCTGAAAATCCACTTTTACAGTAACTCACATGTGTGACTGTCCCTTGCCTCCAGCCTGTATTCTCTGGCTGGGGTTGGCGTGGCCTCTCAATTTGAAGCTGGGACCTCCAAGGAAAATAATGCAAGAATGAAAGACAGAGAAAGAGAGGGAGGGAGTGAGAGGGAGAGGGGGAAAGAGAGAGAGCATCCTTTATGACCTCATCTGTGACATCACACACTGCCACACTACATCTTCTATTCTTGGACTATTCATGGATTCATCCCTTGCACTATGACAGAATTAACCCCTCACCTGGAAAAGTCTTAAGAACTTATGGAGAAATTTTATTTTATTTTGGTTTGGGGGCCATGCCCTGCTGTGCTGAGGGCTGGCTTCTGGTACTGTTCTCAGGGATTACACCTTGCAGGTCTGAAGAGGACAACAGTGTTGAAGATAGAATCCTGTTTGGCTGTATGCAATGCTAGAGCCATACTCACCTTCGTATCTCTCCCTGGTGGAGAATTTTAAAGCAACTCCACTGTCCTCTATGCTGAACATCACCTTGGATGTGACACTAATGAACAGAGGCCCTGAACAAACAGGTTCTCCTCTCAGTGAACTCTCCAGACTCACAGGCTATAGAAGAGGCTGCAGTCCGGTGTTCATCTTTTGAAACATGATTGTTCTTATTTCAGAACAACTTTTCCTTTCCATCACATTCAACTCAGAGAGCTGTAGAAATATTCTGATCAAAGAGGAGCTCTGGATCCATTCGGCATCTCTTCCCTCAGCCATGTTCCCCTGGTGTAGGGAATGACCAAGAAGATGAACTGAATTGACAAACCAAAATGTTTGTAATTGAACTATTGTGTCCTCTTTGGAATTCTTTCACTTCTGAGAGCAACAAAAAGAAAATGCCCTTGGATTAGATCTTTGACACCACCTGAGCATGGAGCATAGCCAGTGTGGTCCACAAGTACATACAAGAAAATAATATGGGGCCGGGCAGTGGCGCTGGAGGTAAGGTGCCTGCGCTAACCTAGGATGGACCGCGGTTCGATCCCCCAGTTCCCCATATGGTCCCCCGTGCCTGCCAGAATTGACTTCTGAGCGAATAACCAGGAGTAACCCCTGAGCATCACTGGGTGTGGCCCAAAAACCAAAAAAAAAAAAAAGAAAATAATATATATGAGGAAGTTTTCCTACATATGAGAAAGAGAATTTATCACAAATGTATAGCATATAAATTTGTTAAAATTAAAAAAAATAAAACAAAAAATAAAGTGCCTTGGGAACTTACCTGTCTTCAACTTTAGATGTTTCTGCAACATTCTATCAAGAGCATTGGTTGCCTGATATGCTCTTGTCCTTTCAGGTGGCTGGAAGCTGGAAGCCACAGGTGTTGAGGAACAGGTGATTCCAAATAGAGAAGAGGAGAAAAATGGTCACCTCTAGTCACCAAAGTTAGAGCTACAGGTTTCACAGAAATGTTGACTATCTCTAATCACTAAAATGGCATTAACAAAATACGACTGTCTTCCACCACAGAAATTTATTTTCATGGGGCTCTTGGGAGGTTGGAAATCTAAAATCAAGTTACACTGGGATTGACTTTCTCTGGGCCCTGTCTTCTTGCTTTATAGCTGCTTGTCTTCTCCCAGCCACTCATGCTTACCATCCTCTGCTGTTTCTCTATGTATCCCATCAGCTTCTGTCCTGATCCCACAACCATTAAGGAATCAGAGACAGTAAAGAACTAAGAAGCCAATACACAGCACAGTGGGAATCTCATGTTTGAGAGGTGATTGGATGTTGAATGGTAGAAGAATTAGGAGAAGGCCTTTGAAGGACTTGAGGCTATAACTTTCTCCTGAGAGCCATAAGGAGGCTGAGGCAAGCATTACACTAACAGAGCATTGCACTGTTGCCAGAAAGGCTAAATGTATAGACTGGCAACAGAACATGTTGGTGCAGGATAGGAGTAATCAGAAGTCTCATGCAAGATAGGTAAACCACTTGGGAAAAGTCCTAGTTCCTATTAAACTAACTCTGCCACCCAAAAGAATAATAATTCCACTCCAAGAGAAATAAAAATATTCATTGACAAGAGGATATATCTAATATATATTTCTTATAATTCCAACCTGGAAGCATCTTAAATATACATCAAGGAGGAAGAAAATAGACAAAATACTGTGCACTATAAAAATTAAAACCTTACCAACAGCAGGCAGAGTGTTTGCCTTGCTTGAGCTAGCATAGGTTTGATCTCCAGCATCCCATATAATTCCCTGAGCCTACCAGGAGTAATTTCTAAGTGCAGAGTGAGAAGTAACCCCTGAGAACCACTGAGTATGGCCCAAAAAACAAACAAACAAAAATACCTTACCAATTGATTCAATAATGCAACCAATATCATAATTCCTGAGGGCACATGAATATACATAAGATCCCAAGTTTAATCTTTGACAGTACGTGGCCCAGCAATGCATACAAAGCATGACCAGCTCTGCATCACCCAGCCATAAAGTCATGCAGTCATGGATCACAAGGATTCCACCCCCACAAACATATTTAAATTAAAGCAAACACTCAGATAAGGGAAGGAGCCAACACAATAGTGAACATGTCTTACATTCTATTTACAAATGAAGAACCAATACATTGGGATCTATGATGAAAACACTAATCTATCATGGAAAAAATTGAACTTATACTTCAGCATTTGAAAGGTGATGGGGAAAATAGCATACCCAAAAAAGGTATAAGTTACACAGGTATATGGATTTGTCAGTTCTCAGCATGAATGTAAAAGTTGTGCTTTTCATGATATACTTAAATGCATTTCATTTATAATCTACAGGCTGGGAAATCTCTAGAATCACTTGAAAAGCTCCAGATAGTTCCCTGGAGAAATTCAGATCTACATCTGAGATGCAGGATTTATAAATCTTATCCAAGGCACTATTCCCATTTTGCTTCTGTCTCTGTGATTCTTTGAATGCCATGATCATTAGGGTGGATACTAATATAGTCTTTATTCTGAGTAGTTAGTTACACTATATGCTGACTTACTTTTAGTAACTTTTATTAATTATTTTATTAATTATTAATAAATTTTAATGTTCAGGGTCTTCTGCATTGCCATCACCAACATTTTTGGAATAATACTCCAGAAGGCCAATTTAGTCCCCACGATAGATCAAGAGGAAGGGAGTGCAGGACTTTCAGGATTCCAACTTCAAGGCATGAAAAGAGTTGCCCATCACCTGGATCTCTGAATTTTCCCCAAAATTGTCCTCCTCCTTTCCTGGACACTGAGTTAGCTAATTTTAGTTTTAGTACAGGGACCTAATCCTCTGTGGGTAACTCTTAGGAAGGTGCCATGGGTGTCTCCTCTTCTCTGTCCCATGGAAGTCCAGAGAAGCAAAGAACCAGACCCTTGTAGTCCCATAAGCTGTACATTTATAAAAGGTCCAAAAGGGGAAGGAACTCACTCACTCTGTGTGTGTTGGAGTGTTGGGTAGTGCCTATGGACCCACTTGCCCACCAGGTAAGAGATTTGGGGCTTGGCCCCAGCTCACTCACAAATTGTTCTATAACATCCTCATTTGGGTAAACAGTATGGTGTGGTATTTTCCAGAAGGTTCAGTACCAAGCCTTCCACTTCTCAGTCAATATGGATGTGTGGAAATGCCCTGCCCCCAGTAGTCTTGTTGCATACGCTTCTCCACTCATTACTCCAACTCTATCTTGTTTCACCTCTCAGAAGCAGGGTCCTCCAATCCTAATATGAAATGGACATAAAATTGGACCCTGCAGATATTGATGTTGTTCGTGAGATAATACCTCTCAGAAGCAGGGTCCTCCAATCCTAATATGAAATGGACATAAAATTGGACCCTGCAGATATTGATGTTGTTCGTGAGATATTGTCAGCAAAGTGCATATAAATGATCTTGCAACTAAATTTAGAATCTTTCTTTTACCGTTTGAATAATTAAATGTACACAAGACTATCCAAAAAGGTCTGGAGAGGTTATTTTTAACTGTTAACCAGGACTATGTGAAAAAATTATATTTTGATAGAGGAAATCAAGAGTACAGGGAGCAACAAGAGAAGATACTGAAATAAGTAAATAACGAATAGTAATTAATGGATGGATGGTTGGATGGATGGATGGACAGTCAAATGGACATTTGTCATGACAGTAGGATTCAAATCCTAAGAATGCTAGTTGTTAATGCTTTGGAGATTCCCCAGAGTGAGGCAATAAATAGTCTAAATCAGATCACATGAAGCACCATATTGCAGAAACTACCTTCTGAAATGGGTCTAGAAGGTAATATTTAGAGTTGCCATTGACTAACTTACATGTATTTTCATTAAGTCATTTCACAGTCACTTGTTTGACCCCCAAACAGCCCCATTTTGTAGGTGAGGACAGAGTTTCCCAGAGAGGAAGCAGCTTTCCCACAGCTGCCAGGCACAGAGCTAGAAATGAGCCTTGTCTGCTGTATTCTATAAGACTGGCCCATACTGCTGCCCATACAGGGCCCACTGAAACCCAAGGCAAGGAGGAGGCTTCCAGGAAGACCATAGCATGAGCAAAGGTCAAGGATTGGGAAGGGGTAAGGCAGAACAGAGATGCCCCTGAAGTCAAGGCTGAATGGCATTGTGGGCAAGGCTTGGATTGTGTTCAGACTGTGCCAAGTCTATAGAGGTGAAGCCAGCATGCTGACCCCCACGAGTGATCAGGGACTCCTGGCAGAAATCGGAGCTGATGCAGGACCAGGCATTGGCACTGGGCTCAGGTTCCCACAGAGGGGCATTGTACACAGGCATAGGTGTGACAGGACAAAGCACCCAGCAGGGGGCATTTACCTCCTTGCAGATGTGCCTAAAGAACAGACAGGAACCACTCCAGGACTCCAGAAATGTTCTGAGCTTGTGTGTCTGTCAGGTCAGTTTAGTGGGAGAAGGGAGGGTGGTCCTTAGGCATGATCTCAGTCCATCTACTTGGTATAAGGATACTGCAGGTCCACACCAAGATGAGAGAGCTGTCCCTTCAACTCAGACCATAGAATAGGAACAAGGCAGCTGAGTCTTCCCTACATTAACCTATTTACATATTTCTTTCTGCACACACTAATAAATTCACGTCTAGACTTCTGATGGAGTGTTTCTAGATACAGGACTCTCAAAAAATGTCAGAATGGGTCAATGTATTACATACTGAGTATCAGGAAAGACCAGAAATATGGTGTTAGTGGGCAGTTGGGAGAGGCTGTTTGTATGTGATGACATAGTAGTTTATACTCTTAGTACTAGGGAACTGGATAGGGGAAAGAGAAGCAAGTCCAGAAGGTCAGAGATGTTGGGCTCAGTATGTGTATGTGGCTTGGGTTTGGGGAAGAACCGCTGCTTCTCCATAGAAAAGAGTGCTTACATTTACTTCATTTTCTGATTGAGAGAATAGAATGGGAAAATGAGATTGGGGAGGAAATAGAGTCAAACTACTAAAACAGAAAAAAATGCTGCCCTGAGCAGGGGTTCCTGGGAAGATCTGTGAACAGAGTATCACTATCCATCTTCTGGCTTTTGGATGCAGATCAATTTCCTCTGCTTCCTGCATCTTGGCCCTGACACCTGCTGCTCTTCATCCCCGAAGATGAGTCAATCAAGCTTCCTCGGCCTCCTCTGGTTTCTGCTGGCAGCCACTCTGATCAGAGCTCACCTCAGCCCAGAAGTCATCCAAGAACGTGAGCCTTGTCACCAGCCAAGCTTCTCCAGCATAGAGACCTGGGCCAGTCCTTTAAAATGTTGGGGAGGGGAGGGAGTAAGACCCATCACAGGCAGGGGTACCCCAGGCAAGGGGACTGAGGGGTGAGTTAAGAGAGGAGGGAGCGGGGCCGGTGATGAGGTGACGCTAGAGGTAAGGTGTCTGCCTTGCAAGCGCTAGCCAAGGAAGGACCGCGGTTCGATCCCCCAGTGTCCCACATGGTCCCCCCAAGCCAGGGGCAATTTCTGAGCGCTTAGCCAGGAGTAACCCCTGAGCATCAAACGGGTGTGGCCCCCCCAAAAAAAAGAACAACAAAAAAAAGAGAGGGAGGAGTGTCCATGATTTAAGAGTCCACTTTCCCACAGCAAATGGCCCAAGGTTCTGTGGTCCACATGGGGTGATAAAGCAAGAGCCTTACCCTCTGCTCTTGCTGAACCACCCCAGACATCACCTCTAAGTCCAACCCCCATGCACCCAGTCCCCAGAGTCAGACACCCCAACTAAGGACCTAACAGCTTGGGTGCCACACACAGCTGTGCCACACTCCCTGCTCTGATTGATGCCTAAGCAACTCTGACCCCCACTCCCTGTCCCAGAAACCTAGATATCTGTCTCCTCCATGGCTGGGTTCCCCTATAGTACAGGAAATGGCAACAGCTTGATGATCCCTGAGTCAACCTCTCCTCGGCTCTCTGTTCTGGTGGTAGTGTCACTGGGTGGCAGCAGCTGCTGGGACCCAACTGAGCTGTGGGGACTAAGGAAGCACCAAAAGCTTATACTTGGTGAATGGACTAGGCTGAGCTCAGTTCTGCCAGGCGCTTGGATCTATTTGGGCTGCCCTAAAAGCTGGAACCCCACAGAAGACAAGGCACTCATTAGACCCCAGGACCAGGAAGGGGGTCTCCCCTGTGAAGGGAAAATGAAAGGACACTCAAGGACACCCTATAGCTGTTTTATCTAAGGGAAGAAGGTACCCCAAAGTCCCACCTGGGATCCTGCGAGGAGTGTGGTGAAGATATTTGGTTGCCAACTGGATTATCCTGGACATGTTTGTAGAAGGAAGTTGCATTGGACTTATAGGGAGGGTATAAGAGCCCTTACTGAGGGGACCTACACTAGCCAGTTGGTATGGTAAGAATATTTATAGGGTCCCATCATGACCAGAAAGTAGACACAAAGCTTTCCTCCTGAGAAGAAGTAACATGGGGACTCGGTCAGAGCGAGAGATGAATGCCTGAGTCCCTTGCCCAAACATAAGAGAGTTGGGTCAGCACTGGTGGCTTAGGGCTGGCTCCAGGTATGTCACTGTCCCACAATCCAATATGCTCTGCACACAACAGCAGCACCAGCTTCCAGGAGCAAACCCAGCTCAATCTAACACTGACGGTCCAGACACCCAGTCCAGGGTTTGTTTCTCTGCCCGACACTAGGAGCTCCTAGGAGAGAGAGAAATCAAAGAATTGAAGCAAGTGGGCTTAAATAGGGCAGTAAAAGAGTCCCAAATTGGTTCTTAGTGGCAGGGTCCAGACTTGAACACTTGCAGCCAGAATGACAATACTCCAAGGGTGAATGGTCCCAACAATGCCTCTGTGTGGGTACTCAAGACATACATACACAGTATCCACATGAGGATGGAGCCGAAATCCAGATCCTAATAACCTCTCAACCCCCACCCTCTCAACCTTGTCATCTCTCTACCCTTCCTGTCAAACTTTAATCCTGAATTATCCCCCTAGGGCTCACTGGGAAGCTGAAGGACCACGGTGCAGAGAACATCCTCCAGCAACTGCCCCTGCTCAGCGCCATGTTGGAAGAGTCAGCCAGAGATGGGCCTGTTGTCAGTCGGCTGCTGTGCTCTGTGCTGAGCAAAACGTTGCAGTAGGTGGAGCCATGGTCAGAGCTCACTGCCCAGACGCACTTAGCCAGACACACTTTGCATGCTCAGTAGATCAATCTGGGGCTCACTCTGCACTCTCAGAATAAGGGAACCCTCAAAAGTTCCTAAGGAAGTAGGAAATGCTGTCCAGGAGTGATAGGGGTAGAGTGGGGGTGGACTCAGAGGAAAATCACTGCGGAAGGAGAGAAAAGAGATCAGAGGAGCCGCACAACTGGAGAAGCCAGGTGAGCGTGGAAGATCACATGCAGAGTAGGAGATGAGAAGGAAAGGGACTTGAGTAGCGGGAGCCACTGGTAATGGTACTCAGGATCTAGAGACTGGTACCCAAACCTTTCCAGGAGGGATGACCATGGAAGGTTTCAGATGTTGGGGCTTAGCTATCTATTAGATGAGAGGGGCTCTGGGGGTGCTGTGAGCAAGGGCACAGTCAGGGTGTAGGACCATACTGGGGAGAGGTGAGTGTGTTGATGTGGGCCTGCATGCCCACCTGGCTCCAGGTGGAGGACGGTGTCAGGGTGAACTGAATCCATCAGGAGTCTCCTCTTTCTCTTTCAGGACTAAGATCACCTCTGCCCACATCCTCCAACTCCAGGCACTGCCCTCAGCTGACAGCCTGGAGCTATCTGTCAAGGTCCCCCTGCACATAGAGGTTGAATTCAAAATGTAAGTGCCCTCACTAAGAGGCTCAAAGACCCTGAAAAAAATTGTTCCCAGTGCCCTTCCATTTCCATTTCCTTCCTGCAAATACCAGAGCAACAAACAGCAGTAGAGGGGAAGGGCACAAACACAGGTCCTTGGGCAAAGAGCCTTTGCGTTGTTCAGAAGATGCATGATGAGGAAGGAGAGGCCGAAGAAGCTGGGGTGAAGTGAGAGCAGAAAGGCTCTGGAACCACCACTGGGGACACCAAGTGGGACTCTCTGGGAACTACAAAGGGTGGTGCAGAGGAGCAGGGCACCATTTATTTGCTTAAAAGAAACTCTCTAGTGATTATTTATAGGCCTGAATGAAGGCAGAGGGTCCAACACTCAATAATTCAGGAGGGTTCGGAGAAAGCTCAGGCCACTGTGAAAGCAGGAAGTGCTGAGAAGTGGTTAGATTGTTGGTTCTTGATATGCTTTGAATAACAATCAAAACAAAATTCCCTGATGGGCTGAATAGGGGAAGAGAAGGGAAAGAGGAGAGAGACACACACAGAAACAGAAAGAGAAAGAGGGGTGTGATGTTTGATGTACAACCAACAGCAGCGACCAAGACAAGATGGCAGGGATCATGAAAAGAGCAGTTTGGGCTGGTTCATGTTTGTACATGTGCCTCTAAGATGGTGGTAAGTCTGAGTCAAGAGCTTGATCTAAGTTTGGAAGCTATTGACATATATCAAGGATTTAAACCAGGAAATGAATTAAAAAAAAAAGAGCCTACGCCAGCCACAGTGAGACCAAAACATAGGGTTAGAATGATCAGGACAACACAGCAGGGAATGAGAGGGAACTGGCAGTGCCAGGACAGGTGGACAAAGGTGGACAAAGGGGTTGGATGGGGCTTACAGAGTTGGATTCTCTCTCCCAGACCCCTGGTCAAGGACACGATTGAGTTCCAGGTGACCATGGAGGCCCAAGCCACCCTCATAGAAGAGACCACTGACAGTGGTGAAAAAAGTCTCATTCTCAGTGCCTGCTCCAGCAGCCAAGAGAACCTGCACCTTAGCCCGGAGCACAAGTGAGTGTGGCCACCTGCCGGAGTCCATAAAGGATGCCAAAGGCAAAGAAAAAAGGCACTTTTCTTTGGGAATCTGGGTCTGCACCTCCCTCCAGGGAACCTGGGAATTCAAAGTTCAAGACATCAGAGCAAAAACAGAAAAGGGATGGAGGTGGAGGGAAGATTTTAGGCACCATCCTTGGAAGTGGGACAGAGAGTGAAGACAGAGCGGTGCCTTCTTTCTTGGGCCCTTCAAACCATCCTGGGGTTTTAGGGACAAAGAAACCTTGGTGTCACACCAAGCAAAATCCAAACAGGCAAGTCACTTCTTCACTTCACCTTCCAGGCCTCTCAGAGTGATTAACTTAGGCAGCAAGCATAAGAACAAGGCAATGCATGGCACACAAGAATGAGGGAGTGAGGGAAGGATGTGGCATCAAGAGCAGTAGAAAAAATGCAGCTGCCATCACCCAGCACCACTCCCTGAGAACTCGGTGCCCATCTGCCCTCTCCAAGTCTGTTCCCAGTGTCTTTGTGACCTTCAACATGTTCCTTCTTTCCCTGAGTTCTTCCTCTGTAAAACAAGGAGGAGGTGATTATTTCAGATCATTCTAAATATCTCACTTTCTCCTCTCTTGAAGTGCTTCATTTCTAGTTCGCCCTGTAGTCAACAAGATGACAAGTCTCCTGACGCCAGCTCTGCCCAAGCTGGTGAAAAGACAGGTGAGTAGAATGAGGGCCTCTCTGGCTTGTGAAGACTGCACCCTCTGCAGAACTGGGTTAGAACTGCATGCTTATGTTAGTGACAGATGCCTCTTTAAGTTACAAACTTTGGGGCCAGGATCTTTCTTTCAGGAAGGGACTCCTTAAGGTCAAGATCAAAGATAAGTCAAGAGATGTGCTGAAAAAATATTAGAATTAAATATGGAGGGTCTGAGACTTGATCTGGACCATGTGCTGGAGTAAACTTTCTTCCAGGGCTAATTTTTTTTTGGGGGGGGGGCATACCAGGCAGTGCTCAGGGGTTACTCCTGACTGTCTGCTCAGAAATAGCTCCTGACAGGCACGGGGGACCATATGGGACACCGGGATTCGAACCAACCACCTTTGGTCCTGGATAGTCTGCTTGCAAGGCAACACACCACTGTGCTATCTCTCTGGGCTTCCAGGGCTAATTTTATGATGCAAGTGGGCTGTCCCTGAGCAGACCTTAAAAATCACACACCCTTGGGACCCGGGAGATAGCATGGAGGTAGGGTGTTTGCCTTTCATGCAAAAGGTCATCGGTTCGAATCCCGGTGTCCCATATGGTCCCCCGTGCCTGCCAGGAGCGATTTCTGAGCATGGAGCCAGGAGTAACCCCTGAGCACTGCCGGGTGTGACCCAAAAACCAAAAAAAAAAAATGTTAAAAAATCACACACCCAGCACACTTCTGTATTGTACTGCCACTGTGTTGATACAACTAACAATGGGTTCATGAGCGATTGTAATAATCAAACACCGCAGGAAATAATTTTACCATTTTACTAATTTTGCTTCTGTCATACTTCACTTGAGCTCAGATCTATTATGATAATGTTTACCTCTCTGCTTTGAAATTCCTGTGGCTGCAACAGTAGCACCCATCATCTAAAGTTTAACTCTAGTTACCAGTCTCAGTGCTGTGATCTTCACAGCTGACCCCACTAGACAAAGTTATATTTATCAGTCTGATTTCTTATGTCCCTACATGTCAGAGGTGAAAGAAACCAACAATATCGCTGTAATTCCAAGATGTAATCACAACCATGAGCCTTCTAGGGTAGAGGGTATTAAACTTTTTCTGATCATGGCCACTTTTCGCTCAAGAAATATTTATGCAACTCTGAGTATATAGGGTTTTTTAAAAAATAGCATGCAAATGAAACCGTTAACAATCGTACGTAATAAAAAATAAATCTTAAAAAACACATTATTTGGGCTGGACAGATAGCATGGAGGCAGGGCATTTGCCTTGCATGAAGAAGGATGGTGGTTCAAATCCTGGCATCCCATATGGTTCCCCGAGTCTGCCATGAGCAATTTCTGAGCATAAAGTCAGGAGTAACCCCTGAGCCCTGCCTGGTGTGACCCCCAAAAAACAAAAACAAAACAAAACAAATTATTCTTTTTGCGAACCCTGCATTTAATTCTACAACCCCAAACAGGTTTATAACCCACAGTTCAAGAAAGTAGGACTGAAACTTCAAAACAGTTTCTCAAATAACCAACACTTTCTTATTAAAAGATTGTTCTAGTGTTCTTTAAATCTTATCTATTTTCTCAAGGAAGAGGGGCAAAAAAGGAAAAAAATATTATCTATTTTCTGTGCTGATGTGCAATATCTGTGGTTATTATGCTTTCTACCTTACTAAACATTAAAGAGAACCTTCTAAAAAATCTGAAGATGAACTATTTTATGAAAATAGCTTTTGGGGCCCGGGAGATAGCATGGAGGTAAGGCGTTTGCCTTTCATGCAAAAGGTCATCAGTTCGAATCCCGGTGCCCCATATGGTCCCCCGTGCCTGCCAGGAGCAATTTCTGAGCATGGAGCCAGGAGTAACTCCTGAGCACTGCCGGGTGTGGACCCCCCCAAAAAAAAAAACCAAAAAAAAAAAGAAAATAGCTTTTATAAAGTGAGATTGTTTTATTTTTAATTTGTTTTCTATTTAAAAGTAGAGATTTCTTAAAATAGGATGAGCTGGAAAGCTTTTACTACCTTTAGCAGAATACTATTTTAACTGGCATTACATTTAACTATGAAAAATGTGTTTTCTTCTGGAAAGGATAGCACAAACTTGGCACAATATCTCTTAGCTTTTAGCATAACATCTGATTTAAGTGCAAAAAATTAACTACTGCGAATGCTATAAGAAAATGCCTCCATTAGTTGTCATCTAGTCCACAAGGCACTAGATTTGATCTGATGGTCACATAAATATTTAGCTAGCCATGAAGGGGAAAGTGCAGCATATCAAAGTTTGGCAAGAGCCCATCTAGACCCTGATGATGTTTCTTTGGTGTAAATATGTTGATACTACCCTAATTGCACACCAATGCCCTCAGAAAGTATGAAAAAGAATGGATAGTGGGATTCCTTACAGAGATTCCTTGGCAACCAGGCTAGTTGGGGCCTGGTGAAGATTCTAGCTCCCCTGGAGGATTTATTGGTTATTTGTTTGTTTGGCTATACTCAGTAGTGCTCAGGACGTATTCCTAGCTCTGTGCTCAGAGATCACTCCTGATGGGGATTAGGGGACCATATATGGTGCCAGGGATTTAAACCATAAGGCAAGTGCCTTCTCCATTATACTAGTTCTCTGCACCCCAAAAGGATCTTAACTTGAAGCAGGGTTGTGACCCAGAGTGAACGTGGAAATGAGACAACATAAAGAGATGATGTAGGATACCTTCCTCAGACGGAACAGCACTTCTGGCAAGTGCTAGGGAACCTATTCCTCGTCCACCCCTAGTGTAGCTACTCAAAATAGTTGCCATAAAGAGCAAAATTTTTAGTAATCAATTTATCGCTTTTCAATATACATTGTCAAGTTTCAAGAGTAGTGGTGGATGGTCACCTGAAGTTTCCACTAGGTAAGAAAAAACAGGGTAAATGAGAAACTCCTGGAGCCCAGCCTCAGTAAGTGGGCTGTGAAAGCAGAAAGTAAGGCCTGGAGTTCCAGAGAAACCCAGGAGCAGGTGTGGTCAGGCTTTCTCATGCTTGACCTTTGAACCCTACAGTTCCTGGTTGGTGGTATGGGGGTTGTCAGTTCCTGTGCATTGTAGGGTATTTAGTACCATCTTTGGGGTTCATCCACTAGGTTTCAGGAGTAGCAGATCCCTCTCCTTAAACCATGACAACTAATAATGACACAGAAACAGTCTTCTGTCCCCTGGCATAAATTGCTTCTGCAGAAAACATCTGGTAATTTTGTGGGAAAAGGACTTAGATAAACAGTAGATGAGCTGTAACTAGAGAGAGATCAAGTGATAGCTTGTGGTAAGCTGGGTCTGATTGTCAGTTTATTCTAAAGTCTGACATGGAAAAGGAACTCAGTCATGACTTATTGGATAATTGAATGAGTGAAGGAATAGATGCCCCTATTCCTTCATATAGCAAATGAGGGTCCTCTACACAAGAGCAAATCACTAACAGGGAAGCCAGCTGACAGGCCTAGGTACCTAAGACTCTGACAAATGATGCAGAATTGCAAAATAGCCCGGTGATACTAAGCAGTGTGGACTCTGAGCAGTTGGGATAAATGTGAGCAGGGAATAGTCCTGATTCTTTAAACAACAACCTGGCTATCTGATTACAGCTATGGGGCTTCTGACATCCATGGGTCAGTGTGGTGCTTCATTTTGTCCGCTGTTGGAAGTAGAAAGCCTATCTAGAGTACAGGCAGGGGTGGCATGGAGGAGGGAGATTTGGGATATTGGTGATTGGAATGTGGCACCGGTGAAGGGGGTTATTCTTTACATGACTGAAACCCAACTACAATCATGTTTGTAATCAAGGTGTTTAAATAAAGATATTAATTTAACAAAAATTTTGTCCCTGTTGACAGACCCTGTGTTTGTGTTGTTACAGTTGTGTCCTGTGATTGAGGCTGCTATTCAGGAACTACAAGAGGACATCCAGCAATCTGTGACATGTAGGTGCACTGTTCCCTCCTGCTTTCCTGTGTTGTTCCACTGTCTCTACTTAGAGAAACCCTCCCAGTGATATCTGAGAAGCAGGTTGCTGTCAGTTAATTCCCACATGAGCAAACAAATTTATCTAATGATGATGTCATATGCACCAACTATGTATAAGTGATGTGTGAGTCAGTGGACCCACCATTAACACAATTCTGCCGCTGATTTTCTCCATGACCAAGGAAAAGAAGGGCAATTCAACTTCCTTATCTTCAGTTTTCTTTTCTGTAGAGGAGGTCGAAATATCATTTATGCTTTATAAGATGATGGATGGATCAATGGGGGCATGGCTGAATAAATGGGTGGATAGATGAGTAGATTAATAGATGTACAGAATATCAATGGATGAATGGATGGATTGATAAATAAATTAAGAAATAGATAATCAGTGGAAGGATGAATGAATAGATGGGCAGATGATCAATGAATGAATGGATGAACATATAATTAATGTAGTACTAGACAGGTGATGGATGAATGGGTTGATGATATACCAATTACTGTAAGCTATTAAAGAAGAGGTAACAAGGAAAGATAATTCCATATTCAGTCCCCACAGATGAAATTCTGAATTCTCAGATCACTGAGAGTTTGTATTTCTAGAAAAAAGAAAATCCTACCATTTACTCTCTGGAATCTGCATGGGCTCATTCAAAGG
>PVKC010027656.1:0-15688 GCA_004027635.1 Crocidura indochinensis | reverse complement strand
TTGGGCCACACCCGGTGACGCTCAGGGGTTACTCCTGGCTATTCGCTCTGAAGTCACTCCTGGCAGGCACGGGGGACCAGATGGGGAACCGGGGGGATCAAACCTTGGTCCTTCCTAGGTTAGCACAGGCACCTTATCTCCAGCGCCACCACCCGGCCCCTGTTTGACTTTCTTATCGCTCGGAACACTGGCTTTCCCAGGGGTCACTGCTAGACACTTGGCTATGAAACATAATCAAGAAGGAGATTTCATATTCACTGTCTAAAGGTGTTATCCCTGAGCTGGCTCCTACCTGCCCCCAGGGAGGTTCATTCTTGGGGCCTCTCCCCACTATGAAAAGGGCTGGAAATATAGCCCATCCTTCTCAGACTTGAGTGGATGCCCTGGCACTTTTTATCCAGGAAAGAATAACCAGAAATGTACTCCCATTTAAAAGAGAACCTTTTAGTTTGTCTTTGGAAGCCACCAAAAGTTACAAAAGGAGATGAGGAGGACAACCTGCATCTTCAGTTTGATCAAAGGCATTTCTAGCTCTCTTGGACAGGATTCCATTCCCCTTCCTTTCCTCACAGGCTGTTGCCCATCACTGCTAGACAGGCTCCTAGACAGTGATGCAGCTTTTCAGGGTTCTAACTCCAGGCCTTGTTGAGACTCCTTCAGCCTCTCTTTCCTAGACTACATCTAATCCCTGTCCTACTTATTCCAGATTAGGGGGATGATTAGGAAAGAACCAAAGGAAAGGAGGTAAAAAAAAAAAAAAGGCATTGTTTTCTTCTAAGCCTGGTTGAAAGCAAGCGCTCCCTAAGATGTGTGCCTGTGCATACTTAACCCATCCTTCAGGGTGGCTGCTATGTGCAGACACACATCTGCATAAGTCTTTCTTCTGCATGTGCCCTGAAGAGGGGAGCAGACTTAGCCATGGGACTTTTGTCCTTTTCTAGAGTTTGTATACCAAGCTCCTATGCTGAGAGTATAAAGTGGAGTTGAGTCCCTGGTCTCTCTTAAATGTGACCTGATTTTAAAAAATTGGTGCTATTCAGTGGCACTAGGATGATTTAAAAAAATTAAAATGGAAACTGCAGAGAAATCTATTTGGTAATAATTGTGAAGCTCTTAAGAGTCTGTTATTTGCCATGCTTTCTTCCAATTGCTGAGGATAAGACAACACATAGAGTTGGTTCAGACTTTCTCAAAGAACTACAAGGACAGAGAGTATAGTCCTTAGTTGGCCTGACTCCACTTGTGGGGCATTGGAGACCACCTGTCTCTTTTTGGGGGGATGGGATTGTGTGGGACATATCAAATTGTTTAGAGAATATTCTCTACAGTCTGGCTTCTTTAACTGTGGCTTCTAACCCCATCTGGGTTTTATATCCCCACAAAAAAACTTTAAAACATGCTTTTAAAGGGATTGGGAGAGACAGTAGAGTGATGAGAATACATCTAGCATATACAGAAACCCAGGTTTCTCAGCACCACATTGTCCCCAGCATCAGAAAATGCAGCCAGGGAGACTAAGGGATACTGGCTGTGACTCTGGAACCTCTTCCGAGCCCCATTTCCCAAACACCATCAGTGTGATCAGATATACCCTAAAATTTCAGCACTGAGCAGCATTGTATCCTGAGGTCCTTATACTGGACAGCCCAGACCAGCTGGTTGAAAATTGCCAGTACATCCTGGTTTGCTGATCAGTATTTGGAAATACATTTATTTTGGGGATCTTGGGGAGCCTCCAAGGAGTGATCAGGAGTCCTGAGGTCCCATTTCAGCAATTCTAGGCCCATGAGAGGGCTACACTCAAGAATATTTAGGGAATTATGGGGTGCTGGGACAGAACCAGAGTTGGTCATATTTACCATGTTCAGCCTTAATCTATGTATTCTTTCCAGTTCTAAAATACATCTCTCCATGATTTATTAGAAGTGAATTCTTCATTTATAGCTATTTTATATACCTGAATACCCAGGGTCACATAGAAATTTCTCAGGCAAAAGGGGGGGTCACAAGTGGAAAAAGTTTAAGCAGCCCTGCTCTAAAGGGTACAAAGTTTGATGTGCTCTGAGACCATGGAAAAGCTCAGTTAATGTAAACTCTAAAAAATTATTGATCATGCCAGTTTTTATTACTTCAACAGTTTTGTGTGTAGTCAGATCCCTACTTATTTTGTGTGGGCAAAATTTCCCATAGTGGATTATACCAGCTGGATGGTAGGTGGTTGGGTGGTGGAAAGGAGGCACTGCAGCAATAAGGGGGAGGGTCACGTTAGTCTTAGATGCAGTTGTTAGGCACTTTCTATTTCCTTAAAGGAGGTAGATTTTCCATGGGTTGGAGCCATACCACAGTGGGTAGGGTGCTTGCATGGTAGGGTGCTTGCATTGCACACAGCTGACCCAGGTTTGATTCCCGGTGTTCCATATGGTCCCAGAGTACCATCAAGATTAATTCCTGGGTGCTGTTTCATGAGTAACCCCTGAGCATCATCAAGTGTGTACCAAAATCAAAACAAAACAAAAATCAACAAAATAGGGAGATTTTCAGGGGTGTGCCATGTAGTTTTTTTTTTCCCCTAAGGGGGTGGTAGTCCAAAGAAGTTTGGGAAATTCTGATAGAGCATTGTTTTTGAAATAGCAAACAGGTTATCTGTGATACTGGTGTCACAAAGAAGAAAACAACTAGCAATGCGCTATTACTTTGTAATAGGTAGGTCTTTGGTTCATTGGATGTCTTGATGGCTCCTTGGAGAAAATGTTGTCTTCTCTTTCTCAAGTTTTCTTAGTTTAGTCATTGTGATTGGGGATGAAAAAGTGAATCACATATCCAAAGGAAGCCTCATGTGCAGACTTCAGTAGAAACTAGATTTTATCTGGTGATTTAAAAGGTGTTATAACTAGCACCTATTGCTTTATGTTTATATTCATCCTGCTTCAAATTCAGAATCATAACTTGAGCACCAACAAAGGATTTGGAATGCAGACCTCTGACCAGCTTAGAAGGACTGAATATGAGGATTAGATGGAAGGACCAGGAATCACTATACCAGAAAGACTATCAGTAATCACGGATCACTAGGAGCAATCAACATACAGTGTTTATTGACAAGTAACAGGCTAATTTCATCAAGTAAATGTTATGCTCGAAAAGGAGGAATGGTAGGAAAATATTAAAAATATATGTGGTAGATTATAAAGACATTAAAAGAACAGTGGAGGTTTTCTAACCCTTTACAGAGAAAATAGAGGGGAGGTGCAGAGCAATAAAACAACAGGTAGGGCACTTGCCTTGCATATGAATGACCTGGGTTTGATCCCTGACAATCATATTGTCTTTGTGTCCAACAAGAAGACACAAGAGATCCAAAAGAAAGTCCCTGGACACAGAACCACAAGTAAGCCCTGCACACTGCCAGGCATTGTCCAAGAGCAGAAGAGCAAATTTAGTAACATACTCAATACAACCTATCAGCATCCCACTTATGAGTCTCCCAACACAGTCCATGACTGAGAAGATGTACATTAGGAAATTTATTACTATCAGGAGAGGCTATGTGAGATATTAGAGCTTGACTATGACCCAGCATCTGTGAGTGGGTTGGAGAAAACATGGTAGAGAATTTTTTCCTCTGGACAAATGAAGAGGTGGATTCAATATCCTTGGAGAGTTGCATTACAGATCACTCAGTGATTATATGGCTCACAATTTAGGGTCTGCAGTCCTGGGCCCCAACTATGCAAAGTGCTTATTTAGAAACAAGTGACAATTCCAGGTTGGCCAAGTGGGTCCACATTTGCCTCTCGCTCTGTTAAAAATATATTTTCCACATGCTAGAAAATATCAGAGATAAGGTGGCTCAGTCTCTAGCATGACAAGGTCCCTTTGGTATCATTGGGTGCCACTTTAGAGGTCTCCAAACATGGCCTTTGCATCCTCAAGCCTTTGCTTTAAACTGCTGGTCTGTTTGCCTTCCACCACCACACAAAAAAAAGGAAAGGAAAGGAAAGAAAATAGACTTCCCCAAATAGTGCTGACCTCTCTTGCCTGGCATTTCATTTGTTCAATGGTTGAGAACAACAAAGGAATAACTGCCAATTCTTGACTTCATGCTAAGAAATTGCAAGGAGCCATGGGTGAAATCAACTGGTGGGCCACGTTTCAATGAATTTTAACCTAGGAATTTTCTTTTTTTCATGAAATTGTATTTATGTCAAAGTTATTCGTACACCTGGGCTTTACATTCATGGTAGCCCTCCAAACATATTTTAAAAACACATATTCTTCTTTGAAAAGTCCTCATTTAGGTCCCACTGCCCAAAGACAGGATGTTTGGATCCTTTAACTGATTGCTTAGAAATTTACCTCCATCACTTGAAATGTCACTTTCATTTCATTTTCCTTCGCCAATGTGTGTTTGTGTGTATACAGATATATAAATATATCTCTATATATATATATGTATATACATGTAATTCAATGCTACAAAAAAAAATCACCACCCTCGCAAGAGTGTGATGTTACTATTTTGTTCGCTCCATGTTCCTTGTGGATGGACCTTAGGTGAGGATGATGCTGCCCAACCTAAATCATGACTCCTTCCTTTCAGGAGCAGTGGTTCTATTTTCATTTTATGTGTTGTCTGTGGTGGGATAGAGTCTCATTCATAGCTTTTCCTGTCTGAAGACACGATTCTTCTGTGTGTTCCCCTACATGATGCTTTCCAGCCATGGCTTCTCCTTTTAAAGGTCCCCCCATGGTTTTCTGACCTTTTGTATTGAGATGGGCCACTAATTCTGAAGTCCAATTTCCCTTTGGGAATCTGTTTTGTCATACTATGGACCCCTTCTGAGCCCTACCTCCTGTTTTATGGGTTCCCCCAAAATATCCCAAGTTCCTTTTGCAGAGGTGCCCGATTGAGGCCTGAGACACTTAAAATTTCCCAGAGTATCATATGGGGGCCTCAGGTTTCCAATGAGGTCTCCCACCCCAAATTCACCAAATCCCAGGACTCTGCCCTTGAGAATTTCTGGCAGGAGGACATCTTGGACCATTACTGTCAAGGACACCCACAGGTGGTGAAGGGCAAAAGGGGTGAAGTAAATGCTCCCCATTTTCTACATTCTTAGTTTAAAGTCCTTTCCAGGCCCTGACTCCTAGTCCCTAATGGCAGTTCCTTATTTCTGGGATTAGCTGGTTTAAAAAAAAAATAGCTCCTGGGCATGTGACAGTATTCTCAGGCCTTTAATGTCAGAAATAATGATGGTTTTAAATTGGAGCTCATTACCACGGAATGAGACCTCATTGAGCACTCTTTTGGGGGCGGGGGCTGGCTAATGATTTTTCCCCCTTTTTTTTTTTTCCTTTTCTTTAGAGCTCTGACACAGTGCACCAGGGGGGATGTGGGTGTTTGGAGGGGCCCTGGCTTCAATAATAAGGAAGATCTTCTTTCATCCCTGTGAGGAAAAGGGTCCCTCTCTCATTGTTCTCACCAAAGGCTGTCTGGCTCTTCCTTTGTTGTAGCCTCACGGAAATTTCCTGAGCCCCTTAAGCCACTAATACCAGTGGTATCTGCAGCAGCCATGAGGAACCCTGGAAGCCTTCTATTCAGCACAGCCTTTCCCCTAGCCAACCCCATAAGCCCGCTTCATGATGTGTGGAGTGGGTCATTCCATATCACCCTTCTGTGGAACTGACTCACCCCTAGGTCTCCAACCACTCATACAAAGACTTCGCATCATCACTCTCAGTAAGGCCTGCTCACTCCACAATACATCCCTGTGCCTAAGTCTCCCAAAGAATAGCAGCTAACCTGCTTCTGGAAGTTTCTCAAGTGAACTTGGAATTATGCTGTCCAAACATGGCAGAGGGAGCCACCATTCTCCCAGACTTCCAACTGCAAAAAGGATACTGGCACCTGAGCAGGGACAGAGAGACAGGGACTTGATGCCATCTAGGAAACAGTACAAGGATGGAATCATAGGGGAGTGAGTTCAGATCTCAGATGATCTAAAGGCACAGATCCACTCAGAAGACTTGTCAGTTGTCTCCAAATACTCAATGTGCTATCTTTCAGAGGGAATGTCTTTCTCTTATGTCTGATCCCATAGCACAGAATAGGCACCCCTAGGTGGAAGTGATAAGAAATCAGATTTTCACTATGATGTAAAATGGACCTTCCCATAGGTCATATGAACAGTGCCATGTTTTCTTTTATTACAAGTATTGAGAGAGGGAAGGCTTCCACACATAGTCTAGAGAAGAATCAAGCACCAGGCTTTTCAGTAGGACTAATAATCTAAAATCAGTCTTCTAATTATAGGGTTCAGTGAGTCTAAGAGATGGAGGTTCATGAATCACTCCTTAATTGAAGGAAAGACATTTTAGCAATTAAAAAAAGAAAAAGATTTTCCAGATATGAGGTACTACATTAGATGCCAGCAGACTTTTTCTGAAAAGGCCAGCTAGTAAACCTTTTAGACCGTGCACACCATATAATCAACTGCCAAGACCAATCCTGTTATGGTGCAAAACAATACATAAGTAGACAATACAAATAAATGAGTGTGTGGTGTTCCAATAAAACTTTATTGACAAAACAAGATGGCTAGGTTTGGCCCATGAACCAGTTTGCCACCTGATTTAACAGATTCTGGAAAGCTTGAGGAAGGGGGAAAGCTATACTAATGTTGTGAATGTGTTTGTGAATAGCACCTTCGTGGTTGGCAAACCCATACCTTTTTATGTGTGCTGCATATATTTGCCAATATATGCAGACCCTTTCTCTGTCCGACATTAGGAGTCTCCCAACATGGGACCCCCAAACTGCCCTTCACAGGCCAGAGCACCCTCCAGTTCCTGCAGTCCCAGGGATTCCCCAGCAAACCAAAATTTGCTGTTTCTTCCCATGTCCTCTGCGGCCATCTTGGGGCTTACACAGAGCAAGGAAGGAAGAGCTTCTCCCTTGGCTTCTTTAGTGCATGGTGATGTGATTTTTTTCTTCTTTCCAATCATCTCTAAATAGAGGTTTCTACACACCCTTTCTACCCCCCAGATCAGCACCCGCACAAGCGCGCATGGAGCGTGCCCTGCATTTGCAATCTGCCGCCTCCCTCCTCCCACCTGCAGTAGGCTTCAGCTTGGCAGGCTCTTTGGAATCGGTGTCCTGTTAACTAGGTGCCGTGGTGCTGAGGGGAGATGACCTTTCCCGCAGAAGGGGGGCTGTCATAAGTGATCTCTGATGGATGGAGGTGTTCTCCTGCATGTTCCAGCAGGGAACAGAGGCGCACGCGCCGGGGAGCAGGGAGTTGGCTGCGGGTTGCTCTGCCCCATGTGTGCAGAGGCAGCCTATGACCACGCAGAATCCGGAATAAATGATCATCGATGCTTAAAAATGCTGCCAAACCCCAGGAGGCACACCCATTCTTCTTCTTCTTCTTTTTTAATTGAAAAGAAAAAATTTTGTCAGATTCAAAGACTCTTAGGGGAAGGGAGTGGGGGCGGAAGGAGGAAGATGACGGGGAGGGGAAAATCACTGAAATTAGGAAATGTTTCCATGGGTCTTAGAGAAATTAATTGTACTCCAAGTTATGAAAATAATCTTTAATTCTTCCCACAGGCTCTGGAAATGAAACAATGAATGGCTCTTTTATTCTGCAAGATAATGTTCTCCTGAAGTGTTCAACATTACCCTCTCTTCTTATCAGAAGCCTGATGTCGGATTTTTTTTTTCCCAAGCAGAATATTATTTGGTTTTTATGTTCTTCAAAATGCTAATCTATCTTACTTGGGAGTTGTAGAATTCACACAGTCGAGTGTAATGCGAAATTTCCAAAATAGGAAACGATAAGGATTTGCTTGCCAGGCACAAATCCACCGGGAACCGCACTCAGGGCTAATGAGTCTTAGCGACAGGGCCTTGTGGTTGGCTCAGAGAACACACATAGCCCAGCTGCTGCTATGCCCAGGAAATGGGACACACACAGTGTTGCAAACGGTGCTGTCCAATGAAATGGAAATGCCAGAGATGTGCTGACCACCCGCAATTCCCTCATATTGTCAATTAAGCAGGATTCCGGGCATGATTGCTCATGGGATGAAATATTATTTCTTTCTGCTACTGGGTCTTGTCATATAGTTATTAGAAATGGGTGCTGAGGGCAATTCCTAGGGTAGATGAGAGAAATAACTTTCAGACTCCCTCACCCTACAGTAGTATCTTTGACCAAAGAAGAGGAAGGTCTTCATGAGAGGCAGCTCTACCTCATCTTCTGAGCTAGTTCCATGATGACATAGACCTCCAGGTACTAAAGAACTGTAGGCCTGAATTTCACCAAATGTTTACTTCAGTCTCTGGTTTTCTTCCTCTTTGGAATTGCATGCAACTAATTTACAGTCCTTCTGTCATTCCAGGTGATTCCTATAGCATGAAGGCTATGCAGGCCTTTTCTGTGTTTTTACTCAGAAACATTCATTACAAGACCTTCCAAACATCCATCTCAGGATGGGTCTGCTGTTGGCACAGAAATTCTCACAATAGAATTCCTAATGTTGACTGTAGGTGGAATTATTCCCCATCAAAATACAAATATCTACAAGAAATTAGGATGATATTAATATTATGAGTGTGATATTATTTTTATGGTGTAGTAATGGTCTTACAATAATTATATCTCCCCACGTCTTCCCCCCCAGCCAGGTGGTTAACATACATACCTGGTAAATGATGGCAAACTATGGAATTTAAATTCAGATCTTTCTCTAAAGAAAAGTTGTGGGTCTGAGTCCTATGGATTACATAAGAACCTTTTCCTTCTGTGTAGTAAGTCACTAAAGGCTCCAGACTCTCTCTAGTTGTATCTTACTCATGTTGTGGCAAATCCAGGCCTTATACACAATATATTCTTGGGATTTATGCCTTGAACATATCTTTGTTTTAAAAAAAGAGTATTCCAGAGCCCTGCTACTCAACTTGTGGCTCTCAGACCAGCTATAACAACACTACCTGGAAGCTTCTTTGAATTATAGAATCCTAGGCCAGCCCTAGGCTTGCTGAAAATAGGGAGTAGTCTGGCCCAGGGACCCTGCATTGTTCAGAAAGGGCTAGACAGAAAAATCTCAGAGCCTATAGCCCTTTCTTTTCAGCTGTAATTACTCAAGTCTGCCTCCTGTTGGGACTCAAAGGCTGCCTGAAGTTGTGTGAATGAATAGGAGGGGCCAAACTTTCGGATATATTTACAATAAAAGGCTACAGGGGAGCATAACTTGACCTTTTCTGGGCTTGAAGGTCAGATATGGCAAGGACAATAAGTCACCTGGGACTCACCTTCGCTTTAGGTGAATTATTAGAATTCACCTAATTATTAGAATTTAGGTGAATTATTAGAACGTGTTTCATTCATTCATGTCTTCAAGGTTCACATGTCATATAAACTCACTGTTTCAGAGGCATTTGGCATTGAAGATATGGTGGAAAAAGATCCCAAATTTCCCAAGAGCTGACTCTGGCACTGGTCCCTCCTATGGCATGTGCTCTTCCCAGAGGTCAGAAAGGTGATCTTGAGCACCATGCAAGATGGGCATTGTGCTCAGTGAGGAGGTGGCAGAAGTTTAGCTCCTCCTAGAAAAAAGCCGTGGATTCCTTGGGGAAAAATAGAAGTGTCTGCCATGTGGCCCAGATGTTGTTGTGAGGTGCAGATGTGCAGAAGCAATACCAGAGTTTCTCATGTCTCTTGACAACCTCTGCCCCCAGTTTCCTTCAGATCTGCTTGTCTTTATTTCCAAGAGTTATGAACACTAGCAAGCCACAGAGCTCCTGAGTCACAGAGCAACACACTGGGGCCTCTGGTGGACTCTCCCTCCTCCAAGTCCTTTTCCCTTCCCTTTGCAGCAAATGTCAGAGTTGATCCTGTCCTCAGCAGCTGCATTGTGTACATTCTTGCCTTTTCCTCTAGAGATCTCTCCTGTCCAGGATGTTTTTTATTGTCTATATGAAACCACCAAAGTTCTGTATAGAACTTGACTTACCATCACCAGGCCCAAAGCATGTGCTGTCTTGAATTTTAGCCTTGGTATCTCTAAACTGGATGCTGAGGGTGAGGAAAGAAGACTTTGGCTGTCACTCTTGCTTCTGGGGGAAGAACCCACTTCCTTGTGGAGATGACTGGTCTCCAACCACTCCCCACATACAAGCCCTCATCTTTCAACATGAGAAAGATTAACCTGTAGCCATAGTGTGGGATTCCAGGACTCCAGAGTGGAGATGAATGTTTTGGGTGTAGCCCTGTGCCCCAACCCAATCCAGAGACAACTGGTCCTTACCTGGCCTATCATATCTGTGCCAATATTCCTCTTTTTATCCCTCCTCTTCCCATGCCCTGTTATGTCTTCAAGATTATCATCACCAGAGCCCAGAAAGAATCTCAACCTCTCAGGATTCTCAGGGGTCACCCCAGCCAGCTTTGGGGCATACACCTACTCACTTTGAAAAGCACCACAGCACCACACCCCATTGTGGCCCTCCCTTGCCTTCTAAGAGCAGATCCAGAAGTAGCTGGAGGAACTTTATCCAAGTGTCTTCAGATATGTGCCTTCAATGTGTTCATCCCAAACAAATCCTTCTCTTGTGAGTGCCAATCAGGCCTTCTCCCAGAGGCATGCAGGAACATTCCAGCTGGCCTCCCTGCTTCCACAGATGCCCCCGCGCCCCCACAATCCATTCTCCACACAGCAGCCTAAGTGAGCTTTTTAAAGCATCAATCTTATCACCCTTCAGCCCAGAACCTCCAAGGGCTCCCAATTGCACTTAAGCTGAAATCCATCCCCTTGGCCCATTTTTCTATTGGGCTGTTTGTCTTTTTCTTGCATGGCAGTAAGAGCACTTTGTAGGTTAGGGATATCACTCATTGGTGGGGCAAACGGGTTTCTCAAATGTACGGTTTTGTCTCTAGACTCATGGATGCTGTCTTTTGCTCCATAAAAGTTTTACATTTTCTTATGGCCAAATGTGTCCCACTTTGGGGGTATGGCTGCTGGGTTTCTTGCCTTGATTAAGATAAATATCCTTTATACTATGAAAGTACCTGTGGTCCACCTGGATTTTTCTTCTGAGGCTCTCATAGCTTATGTATTTTTTACATTTAGGTTTTGTTTCAATGGAACTTATGTCTTACTATTTTAATTTGATCAGAGCCATGGGGGCTGGTTTTCTTTTCCTCTAGACCATGGCAGGGACAAACTGTGGCCCACAGGCTGGCTGACTGTGCTTTTATAAATACTGTTTTATTGGAACTGAGTTATGACCACTCACATCTGTCATTGACATCACTTACACATGTTTGTGCCTCCCACTCATTTTCTGCCCACTTCATGGGCAGATTTCTGTCTGAGGAGTAGAACCCCAATATACCCCAAAACTAAAAAATGTACATATACACTCTGGCTTTTTTTTAATTCTTTTTTTTTTTTTTGGTTTTGGGGCCACACCCGGCAGTGATCAGGGGTTACTCCTGGCTGTCTGCTCAGAAATAGCTCCTGGCAGGCTCGGGGGGACCATATGGGACACTGGGATTCGAACCAACCACCTTTGGTCCTGGATCAGCTGCTTGCAAGGCAAGCACCACTGTGCTATCTCTCCGGGTCCTTTTTGAAAATTCTTGATATCCCTTGCTCTCTATGGCTAGCACAATTGGTTCAATAAACTACCCTCTCATTTCAGAATTTCTTAAGTGAAATTCTGTATTTGTCATGTATGAAATTTTCATGTATCCTAAGGACTTTTCTGTACTTTGTCTATTTGGTTCCTTGATCTCCTTTTTTCTGTCTCTCTGCCAATACTACTTAGATTTGATTGTTGGGACATGCTATCTAACAAGGCTGGTTCCTCCTTCAAAATCTATCTTTTCATGATTTTCTTGATTCTTGACTGTTCTCTTCCATTATTACTTAAGATACTTGTATATCCATCTCCATACGTACACCCAAATTAAAAGTTTGTTGAAATGCTAATTAAAACTATATTAAATTTCAAATTACCAAAGGCAATGGAACTGGAAAGTTGGTTCTTCACACCTAAGCTTTCCTGGAGGATGGATGGGCAGGCCTTTGAGGCATTGATGGAAGAAAGTGGGTGCTCTGATAGTGGGTTTGTTAGTGGGACAATATATGCATGAAACTATCACTAGCAGTATTTAAATATTTAAACTTTACAAATATATAGAATACACTTGAACATTTTGTGTCTATTGGGAGAGGTGTAAAAATACCCTTTAGCTTTGAAATTATGTAGAAAAAAATTTGCAGTTACAAATCACCAAAATACACTAAATTTATATGTAAAGATATATGTATATGTGAATTATTTTCTATATTAACTTTTCCTATCCTTTTCACTCTTGTTTTGGATCTTTTAATAGTATTTTAGAATATTGTTTTTATCATGATGATCTATATTAGTCAAGCTGTGGTCATAAACAAAAATCACAGCATTATTTTGAACAGGGAAAACATTCATCATAACTATATAGCTATGAGAAGGAAGTGAACTTTAGAGGAGTTTGAAAGAAGACACAAAGGCATAAAAGGGTGACAAATACTCCAAGTTTCTCCTATATCTTTGGCTAAAAAGGGGATCACAGGGTGGAACAAAGAACTTGGAGCAGTGTTCCCTAAACCCCAAGGCTGCAATTCAGACATTGCTGGACAGGGCATTGCTACCACCAAAAAAATAAATCAGGTCTAAGTTCCTATTATGTTTAATTTGTCTCTATGTATTTTTATCGTTTTTTTAATCCCCATTGTCATTTTTTCTCATTCTCATTTTTAGGTGCTTATTGCTAGTAGAGAGTGAAAATATTGATTTTTACATATATATCTGTACTATCTTTAGTAAATTGTATCATTTATCTGACTAGTGTTTCATTAGGCTCTCTTGGGTTTTCTAGGTATTCAAACATATCAGCACAAAAGAGATCATTTTATCTATTTTTCTCAATATTGATATCAATGATTTCATTTTCTTGCCTCAGTGAATTCACTAGTTGCTCAGATAATAATTTATCTGTTCTACTAAGTTTTTTAAATAAATTCATTCTACTCTTAATTTTTGATTTCATGCAATATGTTCAATTGTGAGAGATGTGTGGAGAGCTCAAACTCTTATTTTAATTAAAATCAACTGGTATAGTTAATAGGGTTAATTTTTAAGTGTTAGGAATAATGTATGGTGCATATAGGTTTCTGAATATTATATCTATATCCTTTATAACTGTCTTTGCACTGTCATATGAGGTCACTCTTCTTTATGACTCACTAAAATTAAAATCTTAAAAATCTACCTTTTCTGAAATCTAAAGTCCTACTTTTACTTTCTTTTTTTTCTTTTGATCTGGCTATTATTTATCTAGATTTTTCCATTTCACCTCTCTTTTTTTTCAATAAAACCACATCATCATAACTGTCAGAATTTTCTCCTTACTATATTTCTAGATTTCCACACCTCCAGTTGTCATTCCATGTAGATCTCAGTCACTCTGCATGCTACCATCTATCAGATTTAGGCATCACACATATACTCTGCTCTTTCCATGTAAGAGCTACTCATAAAACAGCACAGGAATTACTGCACTGCCAAGTGCTTTAGTAGTAGCACCCAAGTAAGACCCCCAACTTCTGTTCCTTATCACCTTCAGCATGCCTGATTCTTGCTCCAGAGGATCTAGTCCTTTGCTTCATGCAATGACAAAAATGCATGCAATGACAAAAAAAGCAAGAGTCTTTCTGTTTCTTGCAAAATCAAGACCAGTTGGAAATTATAATATCCATGGATTGGCTCTAGCTTTGGTTCAGCAACTTTGAACACTCTACACATTTCTCAATACCCTTCCATGTCTTAATTTACTTATATTTCCAGAGAAGTAGATACATGTCCCCTCAAACTACCACCATCCCTGAATCTTTCTACCATATTTTTCATAAGTAGTAGATCATCTCAAACTGTCCACTGGTAAAAACACTATAAATTCATATTATCCATAGACTCAAGTCAGTGTTGAAGAAGCAGTAAGGCTCTTTATGCACTAACTCTGGGAAATCCCAAGTAGGCACTGTTGTTGTTTTATTACTAATAAATTATTCCCAGGAGTTTCTTTTCTTCTGAGAAAATGAACTAAATTTGAACAAGTAGTTAGGGAAAACTTGACTGACAAAGTTTTAAAAGGAAATGGAGGAGCTGACTTAAGGTCAAGAGTACAAAATGGTTGATGTAAAACAATTTTTTTTTTTGGTTTTTCGGCCCACACCCGTTAGATGCTCGGGGGTTACTCCTGGCTAAGCGCTCAGAAATTGCCCCTGGCTTGGGGGGACCAAATGGGACGCCGGGGGATCGAACCGCCGTCACGATCTTTCCTTGGCTAGCGTTTGCAAGGTAGACACCTTACCTCTAGCACCACCTTGCTGGCCCCTAAAACAATTTTTTAGCAAATCTCTACCAGGTAAAAGAAGTATAACTATAACTCTAGTATTATGATCTAACACCAGCATAGATCATTCATTCTATACCAAAAATTATAGAAGGCAGATCAAAAGGCAGTTGTAAACTTTTAAAAATAAGTTAAAGAATCAGACACACTTTTTACAAAAAAAAAATACCTGTATAAGAGCATGGTAAATAGGACTGTAGTGAATAGGACCTAGCCTTCTTGGGATATAGTTTTATTTATATGTTTGAATTTGGACCTGTGTAAGTACATAATTGTGTAACAAAGGTGTTTGTTGTTGCTACTTAAAATAAAAACTATCCTTAAAATCAAAATCAGATTATGTGTCCAGTGGGTGGCAGGACTTACAGAGAAGAGAGAGTTCATACAACAGGGTCTATCTTTTAGGGGAAAAGAACTGCAAAGAAACATTCAGTTGTAACAATGTTGTTGATCATTGTAGTTTCATTATTATCTAAGGTTACTATTGTGTGTATAGTGTGGGACAAAGCAACTCTTATATTTGTGTCACAAATCTGTGCTGATTTTCAGCATAGAAAAAAGGAGATATATATTTCAGAAAACAAGAGAAGTTACATAAAAATTGCCTAAATTTCACTGACAGAACTTTACAAGAAAAAAACATCTAATCCCATCAAAAAATGGGGAGAAGAAATGGACAGAAACTTTGACAAAGAAGAAATACAAATGGCCAAAAAACACATGAAAAAATGCTCCACATCACTAGTCATCAGGGAGATGCAAATCAAAACAACTATGAGGCACCACCTCATACCACAGAGAATGGCACACATCACAAAGAATGAGAACAAACAGTGTTGGCGGGGATGTGGAGAGAAAGGAACTCTTATCCACTGCTGGTGGGAATGCCGTCTAGTTCAACCTTTATGGAAAGCAATATGGAGATTCCTCCAGAAATTAGAAATCGGGCTCCCATATGACCCAGCTATACCACTCCTAGGAATATACCCAAGGAATACAAAAATACAATACAAAAACCCCGTCCTTACACCTATATTTATTGCAGCACAATTTACCATAGCAAGACTCTGGAAACAACCAAGATGCCCTTCAACAGACGAATGGCTAAAGAAACTGTGGTACATATACACAATGGAATATTATGCAGCTGTCAGGAGAGATGAAGTCATGAAATTTTCCTACACATGGATGTACATGGAATCTATCATGCTCAGTGAAAT
>PVKC010027655.1:0-15631 GCA_004027635.1 Crocidura indochinensis | reverse complement strand
GCCCTACCACTTGTGCCACTGCTCTGGACCCAGCCACATGCAATGCAAACACCCTACCATTGTGCTATAGTTCTGGACCCATATTGGTAACATTTCACTAACAGGTTTATTACATTGACTTTAAATAATGAACTTGAGTAATATAACAGTGTGTGGGATACTTAGCTTGCACCTAGCAGACCTGGGTTCAATCCCTTCTACCTCATATGGTTCTGTGAGATTTCTGGGATTTAGGCCTGAGCACAGAGCCATGTGTAAAACCTGGGAACTTCTTGGTTTGCGTTTATCTGAAAACATATCTCTCCCTCTCCTTAGGATTATGTAAACTTTTCATTCTGAAAGCTGTCAGAAAGGAGAATACAAAATGCAATACTTGCATTTGTTTCCAATAAGCTATACCTCTTCTCAAGGAAAACGTTCTAGCTAAAAAATACTTTACCTTTTTGGTAAATTAATCGATCTTTTCCTTTTTTTTTCTATTCTGAATAATAAAGTGAGGTTTCACAATGAATTTGTGTAATATCGAATCCAAACTTGGCATTTGGGGAAAACATATGCTTGTAAAGAGATTTGGCTGAAAGTCAACTGTAAGCTTTGCTGAGTTATTAGAGCCCAGGGATCTATTCTAGCCCATAATGTGCTTAAGGGAAAAACATTTAAGATAAACATACCAAGATCGGTGGAAGGTTGAATGAGTCTCCTCTGGTGACCCATCCCAGGAGTGGATCAGTCAGAGCTTCCGAGGACCCACAAAACATCGACAGAACTGTAAAATAAAGAAAAGCTACACTTTACATGCAAACCTGCAATCCAACATTCTCACAATATTAAAGTCATCTGAGCATAAGTCATTAAATTATACGTTTTTTAGAAGTGTCAGGCAGAAAAAAATACCTATTTTGTTATTTTCTCACTTGCCAGGAAAACACTGGTGATTTCAAGTTGACCATTTTCAGTGTGAATGCATTTTGTATATAAGAATCAACCTATGGTTTGCCCATAAAGGAACCAACATCAAGTTTTACTACATTATGAATATAAAATATGTTATATAATTCATATTTAATTTATGTAATTCACACTTATAATTTATAAATAATTATAAAATATATAAAATCATACATAAACATATAAATTTTATAAATATATATAACATATACAATATATAATTACGTAAAACATATAATTCACATATAATTTATATCATTTACAGTAGTTGGAAGGGTTGAGATCTATACATTTAAACTGATTTTAAATGGACATTTGTTGCTCTAAATATAAATTATGAACTTCACTTGTTTTGCATATGCATAGTAAAGCATTTTCTTGTACACCTCACTTCACTGCACTGTTTTGGGTTTGGGATTGCACTTTCTTGTACCCACTATCCACACCTGGCTGCATGCTAAGAGTTCAAACCTGGTAGTACTAAAGAGATTATACTTGGTCCTAGGATTTAAAACATTGTAGCAACAGTAGCATACAAGACCCAGGTCTTACCTTTTATACTATCTTGCCAGCTGCATTAGTCTTGAATACTGTAAAAAGACAAATTCTTCTTCATTAATTACTAATTAAAAAAACTCTTCAATTGTTAGAATCAAATATCTTTCAAAGAAATAAATTAGTTAATGACAAATATTCTTTTTAAGACATAATTAGATTGATTCAAATAAAAATATTGACAAGGAGAGATGAGAAAAATAGTACAGAGAATAGGCCACTTTCTTTGCATGTTGTCAACAGGGGACTCTCCTCAACATCCTACATGGTCCCCCAAGCATCACTAGGAGTAATTCCTGGTTGAAGAGTTAAGAGTCACCTCCTGAGCATTAGACACCCAAAATATTGAAAAGGAAATATTAGAAAAACACATTTAAGTAAATTACAGTTTAAAAACTAATAACTATTCAAAATTAGAAACTGATTACTATTCAAAATTCAAACACTTATAGACATCTAATAGTATATTTTGTGCCACATATAGCCTGAATATATTGTTCTTTATTTATTTACATCAATATTTAATAACTATTTTGTATATTAAGTAACACTATATATGATTATGAAGAGAAACTATGTCCCTACATTAAATTTAAGTCATGAGGGAAATAGAAAATTTTATCTTTAAAGCTTTATGTGGATTTTCCCCTTAACACTGAGAAGACTAACAACAATGACCTGCTTATAGAACAGGGCTCTCTGCATTGCCCTTTAATTGTGAGGTGAAATGAGAGGATGTTCCACATCCTGACTTCAATGTAGAGTATGCAGATTCCAAGATCTTTAATACAGAAACATGATATAAACAACTGAGACTGTGTGAAAAATAAGTGTGTTGACACTACAGACAATGACTTGGATTGGACAAACTAGCTTGCCTGGAGCCTAGAGTTGGTCTTATGCCAGGAAACTTCAGGGGTAGGGTCTCCTTATATTTAGGCCAAGTTTTTTCCTTTCCATGTCCCTTATATTTTGGTGGGCCTATGCAAACAATAATGGCTCATGTTGGTGTCAGAGCAGTATTAAGTAGTAGTATTAAGAATGTCTCAGAGGTAGTTTGGTTCCTGGAGTTGTTGCAGAGAACTTTGTCAGTTTCATGTATGAGATCTAGGATTCAGGGTTGATGGCTACTGTCTAATCACATGGAGTCTACGTTGGGTCTACATGACATATGATCAAGGAGGAAGGTGCCACTATATTGTAAAATGTATGAGTTCTTATCCCTAGTAGATAAAAGCTTGTTTCTATACATAAAATTTTCCCCTTTCAGTATACCTTTACAAAAAGAAATAGTGGTATATTATATTGCTGGTACAGTTGGGGGTAAAAGTGTCAGGCTCCATCATCTCTGTACCCTGGTTTTGACCTGAGCTTTTTTCCCAGACAAGACATTTTCTTTAGGTTTTTGTCCCCTGCAGAACCAAAACATGTGAAGTCAAGGAAGAGGAGAAAACAAAAACAAGACAAAATACATACACACACATATAAAGGAAAAAATAAAAATAAATTTAAAAGAAGTAATTAAGGGATAAAAATGATGCAGGAGACTACCTTACATTCTAGTGAGGGGTGGAATCCAGGGCACACTATCATCACACACCCTGGTCCTGTTGAGTTTGAAAAATGATTTGTGTCAGAAATGGCATGGGTAAAATTTTTTCACTAGGGATCCTTCTGGAGCTGAATGTGATATAAAGCAACAGTCGACATTTGGAAGGAATGAGGAGGAGAGCCACAGAGCATGAGTCAGCAAGAGTGTTGGTTAGAGTGTCTTGCAGATGGATGTGATGTGGGGCTGAGAGGGTATCCTTTCACTTGACAGCTCAATTCTGAGTTTACTAATCACTCTTCACATTTTTTTTTTGGTTTTTGGGTCACACCCGGCAGTGCTCAGGGGTTACTCCTGGCTCCATGTTCAGAAATTTCCTGGCAGGCACGGGGGAACATATGGGGCACCGGGATTCGAACCGATGACCTTTTGCATGAAAGGCAAATGCCTTACCTCCATGCTATCTCCCGGGCCCCATCTTCACACTTTTTTAAAAATAATTTTTTATTTTGAGCAAAGTGAATTACAAATCTTTCACAGTAATTTTAGGTACATATTGACATTGAGTCAGGGGAATTCCCACCTCCAAAGTTGTCCTTCTCCACCTCCGTTCCCAGCATGCATCCCCTCTCCCCTCCCTTCCCCCTCGGGCTGCTAGTATAAGTGGTCCCCTCTGTGTCTAGTTCGTTGTAGATTGGTTATTGAGTCTGTTGTCATTGGCTTAGGGTTTGGTGTTTAAGTTCTCTCAATTTTATTACTACAGCTGTTTTATTACATGCAACTGTTTGGTCTTTGTACCCTCCACTATTTCCCCCTCAATTTGAGAGGCAGAACAAGATGGTTCAAGTTATGTGGTTCTGTTTGAAGGAGCAAAAAAATAAAAAAATAAAATTGCGTAAAAATCAAACAAGCAAAAAATGGACAGAGTCGTTCTAGAGGTTATAAATATTAATTTGAGAGAAGAAAGGGAAAAAGGAAGAGAAACACAAAAACAATACAAAAAGAAAAATCAAACAAAAAACCCAAAAAGCACCACAGAAATAAAAACAACCACCACACAATAACCACAGTCCTGAAATAAAAACAAAACAAAGTACACAAAATGTAAACAACAACAGCAACAACAATAGCAAAATATCCCCCCAAAATTATTTTGTGCTGCTTCTTCTATTTTTTTCTTTCTGCATAGGCAAAGTAAATATTGGAGAAACTAGGGCATTCTCTTGGCCCAAGAGATATGGGGTTTCTCTGCTATTGAAGTATACTGTCATGGGAATAACTACAGACTCAATACAAATTCATTTAATCTCCCCTTGGTCCTTTTGTGGTGTAGGGAAAACTTCTGTTCCATCATGTATGATAAAATTAGACCTCTTTATCTAGAGATCTTGGTATCTGGCCGGGTCAAAGAATGGAGCCTATGATGAAGTCTTTCTTTATGATTCTAGAAGTTCTGTTTCATCATTGTTGTCTTAATCAGTCTTCTGTAGTTGGTGGTCTTGGTTTTTGCTCTGATTCCTAGAATCAAGTCTAGGATAGAGTCTTTCATTATGTTTCCTGAAGACCTGTTCAGTTGCAATTGTTTCAGTCAGATCTCTGGAATTAGAGATCTTGGTTGTTGCAAAGGTCATAAACCAAAGCCTAGATTAGGGCTTTTTTTTTTGTCCCAGGAGAAGTTCTATCCAGTCACATTTGTCACAGTAATTCTTCTTTGCACAGAACAAAAAATGACAAATCTTCTGGCATCATCCTATCTCTAGGTGGGAATGTGAGACAACCTGCTCCTAGATCAAGTTGATACCATTTACCTCCTCACACTGTTTTTTATAGGCAGAATTCCCACCAGCAGTGGAGGAGAGTTCCTTTCTTAGCAAATCCCTGTCAACAGAGATTCGTCCCATTTATATGAGCCATCCTCTGTGGTATAAGGTGGTACCTCATTGTTGTCCTGATTTGGATTTCCCTAATTATGAGTGAAGGTGAGCATGTTTCCATGTGTCTGTTGGACATCTTTTGGTATTCCTTGAAAAAGTATCATTCATTTCTTCTCCCCATTTTTCTATGTCTTTATTAGATTTATTGGAGCTCACCTTTATGAGAGCTTTGTATATTCTAGATATCAGCCCGTTTTATGACATGTTGAGTGCAAATTTGTTCCCCATTTCATTAACTGTCTTCTAGTATTAACTAGGTTTTCTTTTTCCACACAGAAACATTTTAGTCTGATGTAGTCCCATTTATTTAGGTTTGATGCTAAAGTTCTTGACATTGGCATTCTATCTTCAAAGAGTTATTTAATATATGGGTCTTGGAGTATTCTTCCTATTTTTTTCCTCAATAAACTTTATTATTTGTGTGTGAGTTCAAGGTCTTTAATCCATTTTGAGTTGACTGTTGTGTAAATTGTGGGGTGTGGATCAATCTTTAATTTTTTTACAGGTGGTTATCCACTTGTTCCAACACCATTTGCTGAAGAGACTATCTTTGTTTCATTTCAAGTTCTTGACACTTTTGTCAAATAGTAATTGGCTGTGTATTTGAGGGTTTATCTATAAATATTCTGTTCTAACTCACTGATCTGAGACTCTGTCTTTTTTCCAATACCATGCTGTTTTGATCACTATGGCTCTATAGTCAAGCTTCAGGTTAGGTAAAGAGTTGCCACCCAGCTTCTTCTTTTGTTGTATGTATTTGGCTAACCTTGGTCATTTATGGTTCCATAAGAAATTTAGAATTTATTGTTTTAAGTCCTTAAAAATGATGTCTGAATTTGGATAGGGATTGAATTGAATCTATCTAGAAGTTTAAGTAAGATACTCATTTTGACTATTTTGATTCTACCTATCCATGAGCATGGTATATTCTTCCATTTCCTTAGGTCCTGTCCAATTTCTTTCTGAAGATGTTTTGAAGTTTTTATGATATAGGTTCTTCACTTCTCTTGTAAGGTTGATTCCTAGGTACTTGATATTTTTGATACTATTTTAAATGGGATTGTCTCCTTAATCGCTTTCTCCACTGCTTTATTTGTATAGAGGAACACTTCTTTCTATTGTGTATTAACTTTGTAGCTGGTCACTTTGCTTTATTGGTTAATTTTTTCTAGGCATTTTACTGTGGAGTCTTTAGGGTTTTCGATGTATATCATCATATCATCTGCAAAAATAGATATTTGAGTTCCTCTTTCCCTATTTGTATTCCTTTGATTACCTCCTCTTGTCTGATAGCTATTACTAGGTCTTTTAAAACTATATTGAATAAGAGTGGAGACAGTATACAGCCATGTCTAGTTCCTGACCTTAGTGAAAATATTTTCCTTTTCACCATTAAGGATAAGGTTGGTTGTGGGCTTTTTCTTTTTTTTTTCTTTTTTTTTTTTTGGTTTTTGGGTCACACCCGGCAGTGCTCAGGGGTTACTCCTGGCTCCATGCTCAGAAATTGCTCCTGGCAGGCACGGGGGACCATATGGGGCACCGGGATTGGAACCGATGACCTTTTGCATGAAAGGCAAACTCCTTACCTCCATGCTATCTCTAGATAGCTGTCTTTTCACCATTAAGGATAAGTTTGGCTGCGGACTTTTTATAGATAGCTGTAACTATCATGAGGAAGGTTTTTTCCAGTCCTATTTTGCTGAGTGTTTTAATAATGAATGGGTGTTGGATTTCGTCAAATGCCGTTTTGGCATTGATTGATATAATCAAGTGATTTTGTCTTTCTTGTTGTTGATGTGGTGTATGATTTTGATTGATTTGTATATGTTGGATCAACCCTGCATCCCTGGGATGAAAACCCCTTGGTCATGGTGTGTAATCTTTTTGATGTATTGCAGGATTAGGTTTGCTAAGATTTTGTTGAGAATTTTTGCATCTATGTTCATTAGTGAGATTGGTCTGTAGTTTTCTTTCTTGGCAGTGTCTATGCCATCTTTGGGAATGAATGTGATATTAGCTTCATAAAAGGAAATAGGAAGGATTCCTGTCTTTTCAATGTTTTGGAAGAGACTATTGATCAATTATAGTAATTCTTCTCAGAATGTTTGATAAAGTTTACCTGTAAAACTATCTGGACCTGGACTTTGGTTTTTGGAGAGTTTCGTAATTACTGATTCAATTTCCTCAGATGTGATTGGCCTGTTTAGGCTTTCTACATCCTCCTTATCCAGTCTTGGACGATAATGTTTTTCCAAAAATCTCTGTTTCTTCTGGGTTCTCTAACTAACTGAGTATAGTTGTTAATAATAAGTCCTCATGATATGTTGGATTTCTTTTGGTTCTATTGGTTCTTTTGGTTCTGTTGTAATCTCTCCTCTTTCATTTGTGATCCTATTTATTTGGATGTTTTTTTCCTCTGTGTTTTTTCTTTCTTTTCTTTCCAGAGGTTTGCCTATATTGTTTTTTTCTTTCTCTTTTTGATTTCTTGTATTGTTGGACGTTTCTTTCATCCAGTCATTTAAATATGTCATTTCACTGTCTTCTTGCTTGAGTTGTTTTAAATAGGAGATCTGGTTTGATTCTTATGTTCCTTCCTTTGTACTTGAGGTTTTTTTTCTCCCTATTGCTTTAAAGTGTTCATCTCTCTCTCTCTCTCTCTCTTTCTGTCATTTGAATTACTACTTATCTAGGTGTTGGTTCATTAGGATATATTTTATTCGGGACTCTTTTCTCCTCTTGAATTTGCACCGAAGCCTCTTTCCAGAGGGTGGTAAAGTTTTCTGCTATTATTTCCTTCACTACTTATTCTTCTCCTTTCCCTATTTCCTCCCTTTCTGGTATTTCTACATTTTGTAGATTATTTCTTTTTTCTTTGTTCACTAAATACCTAACATTTTCTTCCAATTCTTTACCTTTTGTTTTCTTATTAGATTCTATGTCATTTTTGGTTTGTAGTTTTTCTTCAAGTTCTTCTATGTGATTATCCAACTGTGTCATTCTATTATTATGGCTTGCTAAGACGATGTTTATTTCCTTTAATTTCATTTGTATGAATTCTCTAGTCTTTTGTAAAAATTCTTCTTTGAGTTGGTTGATTTGTTCATCTATGAATTTTTTAAACTTGCTCGCTAGTGATTTCTTAATTTCTATTGCCATGGTTTTCATTGCTGCTTTTAAGTGTTCATCTATTGGGTCCGCACATTTGGTGGACTTGGAAACTTGCTAGGATTACTCTCTAAGTCCCAGTTGCTGGTATCTTCCTTAGTTTACCCATATTTCTTTCCATTTGATGGTTTGTCTTGGAGTGTTATGCCTTCAGGTTTCAGCCCTTCTTTGTTACCTGTGGCGTGAGGCTGGGTCTCTTCTCTGGAGTGTGGCTCTAGGTAGGTATGATGGCTGCAGTCATTGAGGTTTGGCCCTGCCCTCAAGTTTCTCATTCATTTTACCTGCCAGAATGTGTAGTTCCCCCTCCACCTTGTCCAATAGCAGCAAGATTTCTCCTCTCCTTTTGCCTGTCAAAGGTGTGTTGGAGCTCCGCAGGTAGGGCCTGGGTCAGATCCCCCTCCACCCAGTTTTATATCCCAAACAGTGAGGTTCACTTCTGAGTATGCCTGCTCCAGCCCCAGTGATGGTGGTGTACTACCTGTTAGGGCCTGCTTCAAAAATATTTTAATAGGACTTTTAAAAATGGAGGGTCTGATTTCTTCTGAACTCAGGTTGCAAAATTTTGTTTCATTATTGTCTAAAACTTGTAATAAGTAACATATATCCTTGCATTTCATCACTTCATCATTACTATTCAACTCCTAAGCTACCTGGTAGAAAGGAAAATAGAGCTGATGCAAGCTCAATCTTTACCCCATGTTTTTACCCAATGACTTGACATCAGACTAGTGTCTCAGAAGACAAATTGGTGCTTATTCAAGTCTCATTAACTGGTAACTATAATTCTAACCAATTAGGTGTATAATAACCAATCAGGATCATGATTATGTTTGTATCTTCTAACAATATGGGCAACTGTAGCACAGAGTCTGAAAAAAAGAAAGACTACTGACTGGTGGGCAATAACAACCCTATAGAATTCCTTCTGCTGTGTGTAATTTTATCTTTCTGGTCTAAGCAACCAGGTCCAGGTGATGATTACCAAGGGTACTATTTAGAGGGTTGAAAAATAATGGGGAAGCAAAGTTAAAAGAATACCAACACAACTAAAGATGTCAGCCTGCTGCAAAGAGACAGAAGCCAGATACTAGCAGAAGAAATCTGAAGAAGTTTGTCTGCAGCTCAGTCTCATTGTGAGAGAAGATGGTGTCCACATTGGCATTTGTGCCAAGCCCATGAAATATCTGACTGGCTGTTTCTAAAGTCATTGCTTTATTTCTGGAGAGTTCTCATGGATGGCCCATACTGGGAATGTAGCTCTTGGATCATGCCTCAACTCCAACAGTTTGAATCACTTGCTATCACACAAAGACAGTTTCTGTCTCTTTCAGAGTCATTGGAAAAACATTGAATAAAAGAATATAGATATGGGTTCAATGAACTGTTGAGGGACTCATACTACAAACTGTTTATTCTATTTTTAATGATATGTTTCTATCTAGCACAGATTCTAGCTAGAATTAATACCAAAAAACAGTTGAAAATTTTCAGAATGTGACATTTGGAGGCAGCAAAAACATGATTTATTATATGTTTGTGATTGAATCGAAAATTTGGAGTGGTCTGCTGAAAAAAATAATTATTTGGAAATATAAGTGTTTAAATGGCATATTCATAGTTTAAAAATAAGCTACATTAGTCTTCCTGCTTTCTCCTACTTTTTTCATACACTACAACAGCTTTGCCAACCTCTAATCAGAACTATTTGAATGTTTAATATACTTCAAATATACTAATTACTACTATCATCTCCCTTTTTTTCTCTTTTATTAATAGCAAAAGCTCTCCAAAATGTACTGACATGAGTAAATGAATCTTCGTGGAGCATGGAGGAAAGAAAAAGTATGGAAAGAGCCACCTTTTTTTGAGGACAGAACACTTTAAAAATGCAAAACAATTTAGTGTCTAAAACAAATATATTACACTCTTAAAATGTCATGTTAGAATACATATTATGAATGCTTGAATTTCAAAATGTGATATCAAGTGGCAATCTAATAGCTTCAAGAGAAAAAGTATTTGCAAAATCATCCTTAATTCAGTTATTAATTTTCATATAATCATAAACTGCAGTTCACATAAATTATAGTTAAGATCAAAGTAGATTAAATGAGTGATACACTACCTCTGCATTTTGGACAAAGCACAAAGAGATTGCAAATTTGTTGGCTCTTTTTTTTTTTTTAATCTGAACCACTCAGACTGTATCCTCTCCCTCTATCCCTTCCAAAGGAAGAGAAGAACAATCATCAATGGTCAAAGGCAGTCACAGAAGCGACACCCAGAGCCAGAGAGGACGCTCTGGTTCCTCCTCGTGGCTTGGGATGCTCTACACGATCAGAGAAACTTCTCTAGTCACATACTTTAGAGATGATCCCTGAAAGTATAGTCTTAAATTTGTTGGTTTCTAAGGGATAAACTGCTTTCATTTTTAAAACTCATAAGGTTAAGTGAAAGTTAATAAAATATGCGTAAAATACTCAAATGAAAAACATATTTCCTAAGTGTTTTTGCAAGGAAAAGCAGCTAATTTACAGTTTTAAAATACAGTTTTGCATGCATATTGAGGACTGGCCAATGAGTCCAATTAAATAAGATAATGAATTCAGCAATCTTAAGAGAGATTAATTGGATTGGTAATTATTCATTATGAATTAAGAAATTAAAAAAATGATGAATTATTTTGGCAGCAGATAATGGCATCTGGCAATTTGTTACAAATTTTTGAGTATTATAATAACATTAATCATACATAGCTGTTCTGCTCTTAATGCAGTTAGGAGAGTAATTCCATAGCATTTCATGAAAAGATGGTATCTTCTATTTATAGGAGAACTGAGAGTATAAATATATATTATATAATACAAAATGGATTAGTTTATCCTTTGCTCTTGGATTATATTTGGTTAGATATCTTTCTGGGTAGTAACTTAGATCAATAATCTTTGGTCTTTTATAGTGCTGGTGTGAGTAGTCTAGAATGGGATATGTCTTATTTAATATTTCATGTAAAATTTTCATGTAATTTTTTCATGTGAATTAAACTGTGACGGAAAAGTAATATTTACTGTAATTTATATAATTATGCCATTGGTTCATTCTCTAGTAGGACTGAGCATTTTTCAATCCCTAATTTACAGTTCTGTGTTAGCTCATTCATTTAATTGCAATATACCAGACAATTGGAAGGAACAAACAGTCTTAGGGACAAAATTTTATATCTAGTTCTTTATTTCTACTTTAAAATATTCACTTTAAAGATAGGTATGACAGAAGTTTGGTGAAAATCCGATATGCTTTGAGGATATTTGTTTATTCAAATGAGTTTTTTCAATTTACTTCAATACCAAAAATTATTATCATAGGAAAGATTCATGATTAATCAGCAATTCCATTTTCTGCTGGTTTTTGAATCACAGTAAGTGCAAGTCTTGTTGTAAAAATAGATTAGAAGAACTTTCTCTCTTCCTGTTTCCTCTATTCATGAATTCACATTTATTCACATTTATTCTCCTTTACTACTCCACTTTTTTTGTGAAGCCCAAAGTACTGAAATAGTCCTGTGTTCATTCAAGTAGCACAGAAATGGAGATAAAGAATTATTTCATTGTGATTTCAGCTTAAACCATGTAATTGTCCAATCTTGAAGGTTAAATATGGGAAATATGTACATTTGTATCCTTTGGAGAATATTCATTTAATTTAGAATACTTTTTTAATGATAGGTTTTAAAAGATGAGAAAGCATTTTGTCAAGGGATCTAGATCAGAGGATACACTGTAGTTAATTAATCTTTTTTTTTTTTTTTTTACAAAGGAAGTTCTTATTCACTCCAAGTTTCCAAATGATGGGTTTTCATAGAGTTGATAATAAGTACTGATATGAGTATCCTTTGCTTTATATTTTCTCATCCTTTATTTTAACTATTTTATTTGTTAAGGGGGTCACACCCAACAGTGGTCAGAGCATTGTCCTGTCTTGGACTTAGAGATCACTCTGGCAAGGTTGAGGAAGCATATAAAGTTGCCCCGTGGCCATATGAAAGGAAAAAAACCCTAGGACTCTACTTAATCATTCTAACCACAGTCTGGCACTTTTTTTTAACATTCCTAATTCCTATATTTAGCATCAAATATCATTGGTATTTCTAAGTATTTGAGTTTATTTGTCCATTCCACTGTGATTTTTATGGGAGGAATTATTAGTTTGGGGATACATTGAGTCTGCTCATGCTTTACTCCTTGGTTTTGTGCCCAGGGATCTCTTTCAGAGATGTACACATGACCATGTGTGCCTCAGGGGATAGAATCAGTGTTCAAGATCGGGCAAGTAGTTACACCTGTATATCTCTCTAGTCTCTCCCCAGTCTTTGTTTATTTTCTAATTCCATCATCTTAGTTTATTTTTAATCTACATAAAACTTCTGTTTTATATTGGTGCTTCCACTTCTCTTCTTATTAATTCATTAAAAGAGACAGGTAAATCTTAATAGTTTACAAAAATATAAATTGCAAACTCAGGTTCCCCAATATTTACTTTACTATTTACTATTAGAAGTGACTAATGATGAGCATTAAAAGGAGTACAGATATTAGGGAACAGAAAAAGTGGAATGATGTAAATAAAAATAATCTAAGAGATAAATCTCAGACTTATTGTAATACTTTGCACTCTTTATTGAATGTCAGGATATGTTTTTATCTTCCTTAGTGTCAAAAATTTTATACAGTGTTTCCTTCTTGCATTATTGATAATTTCTGTTTGGTTTTTGATTTCCTAAAAATATCCTACATTTTATTCTAAAGAATGAAATGAAATAAACTTCTTTGACATCCAGTCATTCATAAAATTTAATATATTTGAGGAGCTATTTTTCAACTTTAAATATCCAATGTTTATTCCTACATATCAGCTGTCAGACAAATCATTCTTCATTGGACGATTATATGAAAATTTTGCTACTTTCAATGTTTCATGACTTTTCTGCTAATATTTATGGGATTGTCTTCTCTTTATATCTTTAGCCATCTACCTGCAGTCTTTTTATATATAAGATATCCATTCTTCACCTTTTGGTAAACATCATTAAGCATTACTTTTTTTTTTTTTTTTTTGGTTTTTGGGTCACACCCAGCAGTGCTCAGGAGTTACTCCTGGCTCCATGCTCAGAAATTGCTCCTGGCAGGCACTGGGGAACATATGGGGCACCGGGATTCGAACCGATGACCTTTTGCATGAAAGGCAAACGCCTTATCTCCATGCTATCTCCCGGGCCCCAAGCATTACTTTTCAAACACTTATTCTATCCTATTTTTGTTGTAATTGCTTCTTGGAAAATTGAATAATAGAAATAACAGGTCCATAGTGTTGTATTTCTAAATTAAATTATACTAATTTGAATTTTAATTTCTCATTTTTTAGATAAAAGTATTATACTATCTCAATACCTTGATTTAGATGTAAGTTTCAATATCTACATCCATTTTAAGTGTAACAAATAGCAAGTTTATAAGCCAATAGTTTTGCAACAAATTCCATGACTATTAATACCCATACCAATTTAATATCAGTAAAACCATATGCAGGCATTAATTGAATTTTTTGAGGGGATCAATTCTGACTATGCTCAAGTCTTACTCCTGGTTCTGCATTCAGGGGGTCACTCTTGGCAGGGTGTATGGACCATATGATATGCCAGAAATAGTGTCTGGTTTGGCCACATGTTAGGCAAGCATCTTGCCCAATGTACTATTTTTCCAGTCCCATTCTACTTTCTCCACTATGGTAGTGATTACTGTAAAATGGTTTCAATATTTCAACAACAGAAAGAGAGAGCAAATAGTTTCTATGATGTCCTAAATTTGCCTTCACAGGCTTAGTCCCCTCATCATCAACATTCCCTCCAATGATGCACTTATTTCAATTGAAGTCTATATTAGTGGATGCACACATCAATAACAGTGATTAATTAGCAGTAAAACTCATATATTTGGGGGCTGTATTGGCAGCATGGCAGTAGGGCATTTGCCTTGCATGCAGCTGATGAAGGATGGACCTTCATTTGATCCCTGACATTCTCCAATCCAGGAGCGATTTCTGAGCGCAGAGCCAGGTGTAACCCCTGAGTGCCACCACATGTAGCCCCAAAACAAAACAAAACAAAAACCCTTATATATTATAAGGGTTTAATTTAGAAAATTATACCAGAATAGAAAATGCATACACTTTCTTTCACAAAATTCTCAGTAATATTTTTTCTTTCTTTATAATGTTTTCCCAGACGATCTCAAATAGTTGGGATGTTATTGTTTGTGATCTTTTTAGATCATTTTATTTCTCTTAGGAATAATCTATTAGGGTTAATTTATATTTTTTCAAGACTTGACATTTTGCATTAAATCGTGACAAAAATTACATTTTGTTTACCGCCAAATACTAAAGGGTCTCCCTTCTGCCTGCAGTGGTAATTCCTGTGTATAAAGTCACTAAACATTTATCTATTGGAATTTTAGAGCTCTTCATTTTCCACTCGAATCCCTGATTCATTTTAGGTATTTATTTGTAATTATGTAAGGTGTCTTTAGAATAGCATTTCACATGTGGATATTCAAATGTCTTTTATGTCAATTAATTTTGTCTTTTTTACACTTCAAAACTTTATTGCTATATCACCTAAGCTTTCTTAGATATTTTTTTGATTCCTGCTGCTCTCTAAGAATCTGTTTGCCCTCTATTTCTAACTTCTTTTTTTGAATATTTCTCTTTCTTATTGAGGAACTGTGGCTTATATTGTTGTTAATGAGAGTCTCCTGCATATAGTGTTCTAATATTGCAACCAGAGTCAGCTATCTTCTACCATTTTCTCCTGATCTATTCTCCAAGTTCCTATCTCTGTAAACTCAATGCTGAGATCACTTCTCAATTTCTACTGCCTTTAGATATTTGTTATTTTGTCAGTATTTTATATTCCATATGTGAGAGGGGTCATTTTGTATTATCTGATTTGTCAGTGTGTCCATAATACCCTCTATTGAGTCCACGTAGCAGTAAATTAAATGATTTCACTGGTTTCTACTGCTGAGAGCTATTTCATTCATGTCTACATACAGAAATTTATATTATATTTTAGGTTTCTGATTTGGGGGTCACACTCCCTGTACTCAGTGTTTACTTCTGGGTCTGTGCTCAAGATTCACTCCTGGCAAGACTTGGGGACTCATATGGAATGTTGGAAGTTGAATTTTGTTCAGCTGCATGCAAGCCAAGTCTTACTCACTGTATTATCACTCTGACCAGGATAGCACAAGGACAGGGACTTCTTGATACTTAATTGTGTTACCTCTTAAGAGGACTCAAATTTGCTATTTGTCAATTCCTTCTCTTAAACTTCTGAGTAGATGGTTGTGCCTTCTCCTCCCTCTTTCTAAATATTATATTTACTTAATGTAAATTCAAGCAATTTATAAATTTGGCTCAATCT
>PVKC010027653.1:0-15697 GCA_004027635.1 Crocidura indochinensis | reverse complement strand
TCTGTTCATTTGTTTTAAGTTTTTTTTCCAATCTCTCCCGCTGTATGGAGTTGTTATTTATCTCATCTTCCACAGCACCAATTCTATTCTCAGCTTCTTCTACCCTGGTGTTGAGATCATTCATTTTACCATTCAATTCATTTACTGAGTTTTTCAGGTCTGTTAGTTGACATGTTATTTCAGTTTGGAGTTTTGTGATTTCTGTCATCATATTTTCTTGGTTCTTATTAGTGTTCTCTTCAACTTGGTCCATGGTTTCTTTGAGTTCTTTTAGCATCTTCCATATTACTTTTCTAAAGTCCTTATCTGAGAGATTGTTTAGTTCATTGGTCATTATCTGGTCATCAGAATTGTCATCTTCGTTCTCTATGTCTGATGCTGGCCTGCGTTGTTTCCCCATTGTCACACTAGTATTCTGTGTTTTTCTACTTGTTGTGGTGGTATTCATTGGGGAAATGATGTGCGCAGCCAGACACCTCTGGTTCCGCCCTTTCTGGGTGTGTCGATTTGCCTACATGGAGTGGAGTCCTCCTTGGATGAGGTCTCTCAAAGGATCAAATCTTGGGCCTAGGCACACAGCAGATAAGAGAGTCCAGAGAGAAATGCTGGGCTTCTGTGATCCAGCACAGTCCTTATTGTGATTTTTTCTCTTCTTGTTGCGATGATGTTCTTTCCTTAGAAAGAGTGCACGGCCACATAGTGACGTGGAGTCAAAGTGCTCTTCTGCAGCCTATTTCACTTTAATGAGGTGTTCCTGGGCGTCTCCGCCCTAGAGTGGTTCTCTGGGAGAGCGAGTTTTCTTGGAGCCGGTTTGGCCCACTCCCACGAGGTCCGGAGGACAGCAGAGGACAAAGAAACACAAAGATAAGACCGGACTCACAGTTCTTCCCAGCCAGTTCCACTAGGCAGGCGTGTATCCTAGGATCACTTTTAAGTGTAAAGTAAATGACACAATAATGGATCAGGATCAATCCATATGGCAAAAAGAATGGATCTAGTTGGGACCTGGAAATATGGTGGAAGGTGGATGAAGAATGAACAAACCTGGCTGTGTCATTCATCTTTTTTCACTGGAAGTAAAAATTTGATATGAGATGTCTTAACTCATCTTTTTATTTGCAAGGCTAAATGAATAGAAATAAAAATAACTTAGTTATACTGGATGGATTTCTTGGGTTGAAGCCAGATTGGAACCAGTATTTTCTAAACAACGCTGTTTTATAATTTTTTGTGGGAGAGCCTCATCCAGTGATGTTTAGGGGTTACTCCTGGGTATGAACTCAAAAATAGCTCCTAGCTTGGGGGATCATATGCAAAACCAGGGGATCAAACCACTGTTCAGCCTAGGTAATTGTGTGCAAGGAAAATACCCTATTGCTTGTGCCACTGCTCTGGTGCCCCCAATGCCAATTTTTTTCATGTGTTACACAGTGCTCATCTAATTAATAATACAGAATAACACCAACATTAAAGAGTTGAAAATGACTTACTACAATAGTTCTAAACCTTAATCTTAAAAGTGTTTTTCTTGTTCTTCTTCATCTTTCTTTTCATTTATATATTTTATGATCTGGATTCGCACCTCTCCATATGTTAAATTTTTCTATACCATACCTACTGAGAAATTACCAAGTATTCTCCTTTCACAGTTAAGTGACAACTGAAATCCTTGTTTCAGGGGTCCTCAAACGTTTAAACAAGGGACCATTTCACATTCCCTCAGACCATTGGAGGACCAGTCTATAATTTAAAAATTCTGAACAAATTCCTATGTACAGTGCATATATCTTACTTTGTAGTAAAATTTTTTGAAAATGAAAACAGGGGCCCGGGAGATAGCATGGAGGTAAGGCATTTGCCTTTCATGCAAAAGATCATCATTTCGAATCCCGGTGCCCTATATGGTCCCCCATGCCTGCCAGGAGCAATTTCTGAGCATGGAGCCAGGAGTAACCCCTGAGCACTGCCGGGTGTGACCAAAAAAAACCAAAAAAAAAAAATGAAAACAAGTACAATATTTAAAATGAAGAACAAGTAAAGTTAAATCAAAAAGCTTACTAGAATTTCAGTCGGAACTATGAGCCTGCTTTTTGGAGGGCTGTAGTTTGAGAACCCCTACCCAAGACTAAGAGAAGAAGGGGAGTCAGAGAGTGCGACACACATTCCACACATGTGCACTTCAGGCCCTGGAAGAGTTTGGAACTATGAATGACAGACAATGGCAACAAAATACTCAGTGGGGCAGATAAATGTCCTAGGCAGGCCACATGTTTGGTGACCCCTGCTTGGTTCTTATTCCAATACACACTACACACTCCTGTGACCCCCTTTCACTGGTAATCTTAATTTTATAGTTGAATCCGAGATATTTTTTAAATCATGTTTTATCTTACTTCTTTGCATTTCTCTTAATACTCTCAATCTGAATGATATTTTCCATACTTAGTTTTATACTCTGATTCATTTTACTTAGCATGAATTCACTCAAGTAGAAATTGCTTCTTGCTCCCTGTCATTTGGACATTGTTTTCAATTTCTAATAAAAAGAGTTTCTTTATAGCTAACAAGGGAAGAAGGACTCCAACAAGACTAGGGCTGCAATTTAAAAAAATAGAAACATGTCCATGCTATCACCTTTGACAAAATCTAGTGATCAGAGTCAAAGCATAGGGCATGTTCACATTCGAGGGTAAAAGTTTATGCAAAGACAATTGTAATAGCAGGCAGAAACACAGATACAATGTAGATTCAGGAGGATGCATCCACTAGGCTCACAACTAACACAGAATGTATGAATGTTTGCAAATCAAACTATCACTTTAAATACTACTAAAAATTCACATATATACAACTTGAATGCTTAGTGTGTATCCTTGAAAAGGTAGTAGCAAATGATGGTACTCATTTACAGTTTAGTGGAACAACTATGATTTGACCACTCTTGAAAAATAGAAAAAAAATTCCTAGACAAATAAAAATTCTGAAAATCACAACATAGCAAATAAAATGTCTAGAGCAATATAGTAGAGCAGGAAGGGTGCTTGCCTCGTGCTTGGCTGACCTGTGTTCAATCCTGGCATCCCATCTGGTCCCAGAATGATTTTGTCAGGAGTGATCCCTGTATATAGAGCCAGAAGTAAGCCCTGAGCACTGCCTGAATCTTTTCCCCCACCCCCAAGAAAAAGAAAAGTAGCAAATGTCTGCACAGCAAACACAGGATTAAGCTAGATAGCTAAAAGCCACTTACAACTGAAAAATTCGTTGATTTTACAGATATCTTTGATGAATTTCATCTGAGATGTTTCTTTTAAATATGAGAATTCTTTGAGAATATATTTTATTGAAGACAGAATTGTAGATTAGGAATGGTTTTATTTATAATTGCATCTCTAGTACTACTACTAATACAGTGGCTTAACATATGGTTGCTCATTTCTAATTCTGCGCTTTGGAAAGAAAGTAAAAATGAGTTAAAAATTCTGTTTACTTCTGGAGGGTTCAGGGGAGGATGTGATTTCTGGAATTTTCTTGTTTCTTGTTTTTGTTTAAGGGGCCATACCTGGTGGTGCTCAAGGTTTATTCCTGGTTCAGAGAATACTCCTGGTGGAGCTCAGAGGGTCAAGGCTAATACCCTTAGTAGTTGAGGATTTGACCTGGGTCGGGTTGATAAAAGACAATCCATACCTTCTATTATAGCTCTCTAGTCTGATTTGTCTTTTTTGATTATATAAAACTAGCTTGTTTTAATTGCAATGACCTTAGTTTTTTAATATTTTTTCAGACAACAGATATTTTGTTTGTGTGTGTGTGTATGTGTGTGTGTGTTTGAACTATACTTAGCAGTGCTCAGGGGTTAACTGAATACAAGTGGCATTCTGACAAGCTCAGGGACCATATGAGATGCTGGGGATCGAACCCAGGTCAGCCACTTTCAAGGCAAGTGCTCTACTCACTGTGCTATCACTTTGGCCCATAATTTCACTGACTCTTGAATTCTTCTTCCATATTATATTGGCATTTCTCTCTCTCTCTCTCTCTCTCTCTCTCTCTCTCTCTCTCCTTCTCTCTCTCTCTCTCTTAACCCCTCACATCTAGTTCTGTCTTTCACTTAAAAAGTATTGGACTTAAATATCTAAACTACTTTCTCATGATCATTAGCTTAATCTCAATCTGTTTGATGTGAAATTAATTAAATGCCATTCCCACTCAGTATAAGACTTGTTACTCATTGGTTGAAAATATCTTTGAATGTAGCACCTAGAATTGGTGTATAAACCACTTAGTCTCCACCTCAGATTGTGGTCTGTTTCTTCCTAATGAATATCCTGGGTCTCAGAAAATACTTTCTTGCATTTCTGGACTTCCCCACTGAGCTTACTGCTTCTTAGGAATGGAAGGCTTACGTGTTGGAATTGCTGAATCCATTTCACCCTTTTTAGTGTGTCTGGATTATTTCCTGCATCAGTGCTTGCTTCCAGACCTACATCTCTCCAGTGTCCTAGCTTTGGAGCTTGAGGCCTAATTAACAATTTGCCATGTAAGATAGGGATATTGGTTTTGGGAATGAGTATGACAGCAACTTTGAGAAAATCGTTACTCAACTATTCACTGTAACATATTCACTATAGCTATTCACTATACCTTAATAAGAGCTTTTATTTATTTTGCTTCTTTACTAAGAAATCAGGAGATAGGGAAAAGTTCAAATCCCCTCTTTTACTTTTCTCTCTTCAATTGTTGTTTTTACTGTTGTTGTTTTGGGGGCACATGCTGTAGTGATAAAGGTTTACTCCTAGTTCTGTGCTTAGGAATCACATCTGACCCTATCTGGAAGACCATATGTAGTGTCAAAGAGAGCAAAAATGGCCGATAAGAAGGCAAATGATGTATCCATTGAATCATTCCTCTGGTCCTGATCCTTCATCATTTAACACAAGCATGCAATGTTTAGCTTCTAATCTGAAGGTTCTATAGCATATTGCTTTCAATTCTAAGTTTATGGTAGAAAAACATGGAAAAGGAAGAGGAAAGGAAAATTATGAATTAACTTGTGTGTATTTAACTAGAATTCTCTTCACTGAATCAGCTGAGATTCAGGAAAGAGAGAAAAAATTAAGAATCTAGCTGGCATATCCAAAACCTTAAATAACAAAAGGAAGAGAAGAATTAGTCTTGAAGAATTTAGGAAACTAGTTTATGCTAAACTTCAGTGTCTTGTTGAATCCTTTTCTATTTTACTAATTGCTTAATTAAAAGGAAATTGTGTACCATCCAGTCTACTTGAATAAGACATAGATCATGGTAAATAAAATGATTTCATCACTCATCTTTGTGAGAAGTACTTGAATAAATGTGATTTCTTTTCTCCCCAGAAGAGCAGCGAATTCATGACCGCCATTTCCATATTTACACCCTTCTCCTATGCAGACTTCCATTAGTCCTATGTAATCTCCAGTTATTTGTTTTCCTCTTGGGACAATGAGAAGAGATTTAAGAATGAACCTAAGAAATTAGGTTCTGTAGCTTTCAGCTGTCAGTGAATTAGAGCCATTGCCTGGCTGGTTTCAACCTTCATGGTATGATAACTAGAGAGCTGCCAATCAACTAGTTCTGCATATATTTTCAGACGGAGTGGAGCAGAGCAAATGCACATTGGAAATGAATTTTGAACAGTGCAGCCTGCAGCCGAAGCGAGGTTTGCTCTCCCAGGAGCAAGGCGTCTGTGGTAGTTAAGGTCAGACCTGATGCACTGCTGTCAAAAAGCTTCCAGATTTACACGTTGGAGCCGACAGTCATCTCTGGAATCTTCTGCTAGTCCTTGATAGAACAGGAGACCCAGCTGTGTTGACCCTCCAGGCACTAAACAAACATCCCTTTCAAGCTGGTTTAGTTTAAGACCTGCAGAACATCGCACAACTTTTTCAACATTCTCTTCTTCAACGCAGCTGCTGCTGCTGTTTAAGATTCTATTGTCCGATGTGTTAATTGTATTCTTTATTGTGTCTCAGACCAAGATAAACTTCTAAAAGTCAATGATAGTAATATTCATCGGTTTTCTTCGGTTTCAACCCGAGTACATATTGGATTAAATTTATACCAGGGCACTATTCAAATCATTTCAATGCAATTTTGAGTAGTAGAAAAGCCCTTTTTCTTGCCCCCACACCCCCTTAGGAAGACAAGCTTAGTTTCTGCCTTTACAATATGGGAAAGAGGAACTAGGTCGCATACTTCACATCAGGAAGTGTTTTATTTTATAATGTTGCTTATGCTTACTCTGAATCTAAATCCAAATGGTATGTCGAGTCTTAGAGAGTGAAGTTTTAATTGCATGCTTTCTGGAGTGGAATGGGAATCAATTATACTATCACAATTCTGAAATAAAACATTACCATATTTTCTAAAAATAGATCAAGGTCCCAAGTTTTTAGAACTCAATCATAATTTATCTGTCAAAATTAAACATCTGTTGAAAATCCTTTCACTATTCTTTAATACATTAGTAAAGTCCAAAGCTTTTATTAAATGAATAAGAGCTTTCATCATTTAGTGTATATTCCAACTTTGCTTTTAAAAAGAAAATGCAAGACCTTTCCCCTCCTCATTTTTCTATAATAGGACATATAATGTTCCTCTCTTTTGTTGAAATTGAACATAATAGGTTTGTGATATCTTTGATAACCAGAAATTCATTTACAAAAAATCTACACTTTGAACTATCTTTTCCTTTACTGTGTTTACTAACCCTGATTTCATATTTTGGAGAAAATACATTTACATATCTGTTTGAAGAACAGGCACATATCTGGATTATATTTATATGCACCCAGTTTCTTAAATGTGAATGAATGGAAGGTGCATTATACAATTTTTTCTTAAAAAATTTGCACTCAGAAAAAAGCAAAAGAATAACTGCTATAGTGCCTGTTTCTCTTTGTCTGTACTTTATTCCCTTGCTCTTTGTATTATATGCTATAAATGGCATTAGATGTTATACAATATTAACTACTATGTTCCTCTAATACTTTCAGCAATCCATGCTGCAGATTTCCAAGAGCGTCATTATATATTTTTGAATCTAGGTAACTATTACCAACATATGCTTTGGTTTTGTCAGTTGAAAAAAAATAATTAAAATAACAACAAGATTTAACAGAGGATGAAAAATAAATTTAAAACATTAGTTCCCATACTAGTTGCTTCCTTCTGTTATTTAAAACTTTTATATTATTAAGGTTTTCTTCTGTCACAGATGAAACTTAGGAAACTTTTCACTATCTTCTAAGAAAATCATATGTAAGCAGCTTATGATCCAGATTTTAACTTCTACTTTTGTGATAAAATGTTGAGTGGACTTTTAAAAAATTATGCACTTTAATGTTGAAATGTAATGTTTAAAGTAACCATTAAAAGTAACCTAATCCAGTTAATACTAATAAAAATACCACTGCAGAGTTCTATTCTCCGTTTGAAAACACAAAATGACCCACATCAATTTCTACCAGTTAACCAAAACGTTATTCATTTCTCCTTCATGTCAAAATGAAATAAGGTATAATTCAGATTCAACATTTCTTTTGTTAAAAAAATGTTATCGGACAAATGACCACTTAAATACTTGATTTCTGGGAACATTAAGGTCACTTCTCCACTAGAGATGTGAAGACATAAATGAGGAGAATTTTCAAGATAAAGTAAAACTGAAAGCACTTTTTCCAGGGCACGGCATCTGCCCAGCTAAATTATAAAACCATAATGTGCATGACTTTATCCACCAGGAAAATGGGAATTATACTACAGCTATTCTGTCAGAGGGTGTTAAGAGATAATGAGATAATGTCTTTTAAGTGCTTTAGGTGTCTCGGATGAAAGAAGATAACTTTTCCTTCCTCAGTGAAGAGGAGAACCAGGATCACTAACATTTTGTATCGCAAAATGTACGTTTAAAAAGTGATGCTATTAAAATAATGATACATCAAGCCCTTCTGCTAACCTACTGTAAAACTCTATTCATCAATAATTAAAGCATGAATCTTTGGCTGAAATTGGTGAGTTTTTCTAAAAGTCTCAACAACCCCTTTCAAGGGCATTTACTTCCAGACAAGCCTGGTTATGAAGCACTCAAGAACAAACTGTGATTTCTAGAAGGGAATTTCTTTGGTTAGCAGACATTGATAAAAAACGAGGGTCATCTTTTTCAATGTTCACAAAATGGAACTATGGAACCTAGCATGCTCTTTGAAACTAGTGTGTACCTTGCATTAACTAGCCAAATGTAGTGCATATAACACACAACTAAACTATACTCTGACTTATTCCATTTGATTGAACCAGTCTTTGGCCAAAGGAATTTCCAAAACTTTCAGGGAGATAAATGGGAAGCAATTCTCTCTTCAACTGCTCTGCTTCTCTTTAATTCTATAAGAACAGTTAAGCAAACTTATGTCAATGACATTGGGAATTTGGTGTGTAGGTGATAAAGTGCTATTATTATGATACTACTTGGCCCAAAGACCTAAAGCTAGATTCTTATTAGCAAAAACTTGACATTTTGATAAAGATTTAAATAACTCCAGAGGATGTAGCTCCTTGAGTTCTAAAACTGAACTGAGAAAAGTGGCATATTTTAAAGATTTAGGGATGTCTTTAGTTTTCAGAAAGAATATATATATTTTATCTCAAGATCTGTGATGCTGAATGTCATTAGAAGGAGATAGGATCTAAGTCACAGTGGAAGATTTATTAGAACCCTCCAATTCCTTAGACACAGAGAAGACCCACAGGGTTTAAATATTAGAAAATATGGATAAAAGTTGTGGCTTAGAGAAAAATACCATGAAAAAAAATTCAGGAATTATCAGACAGCAAATTGCTTCCCAATGGGTCAAGAATATAATTGTCCATGAAGTCTGTTTAAGAAAGTGTGTTTGGGAACACAGAGTAAAGAAGGTCATAATGCAAATTTTGTATTTTAAGGTCAGGCAAGCATTGTGTGTTTGAGAGAGCTCTTCTTTACTAAAAGACAGTATGGGGATCTCTTAGTCATGCATATCAGTTGCATTTGGGAGGGTACCTAAGGGAATTGAGAGCTTGAGATAAACCAATACTCATTTGTTCTGAGTCCTAAACAAAATAAATACCTGTCTGTATCTGTACAACCTGTGATAAGTGCCCAGACTTCAAAGGATCCTATTGAAGTGAAGAACTATTGGTTTTGGAATCAACCGGGTTAAGGATTTAAAAAGTGATCCAAAGTAAATAGATGACCCAAATCTTGTAATTCATAGAATTGCCTGGTTTCATTTTTCAGATTTTATTTCCATCCTATTTTCTTTTAAAAAGTTTATAATTTATCATCATGAAGCCAATTTAGAACTGAGAATCTGGCTTTAACTTTTACTCTATCAAAAACTTCATTTCTTTTTTTTTTTTTTTTTTTTGGTTTTTGGGTCACACCCGGCATTGCTCAGGGGTTACTCCTGACTCCATGCTCAGAAATTGCTCCTGGCAGGCACGGGGGACCATATGGGGCACCGGGAAGGATTCGAACCGATGACCTTTTGCATGAAAGGCAAACGCCTTACCTCCATGCTATCTCCCGGCCCCAAGACTTCATTTCTTAGCTCACATTCTATGTTTATTTCTCAAAATTTAGGAGTCCTGGAATTTTATTAGTAATAAGAGAGACAGAGAAAATGCAACAATAAAGTTGAACATTCATTGTTGTTTCTTAAGTCTTATCAATTTCTCTCTCACTCCCTTCAATTTTTCTTGGCACTTATTTTCTTTGCACATTTCAAAGCTCCTTCCAAATGCCTGAACTTTTTCAGTTTGATGTTATGAAACAGCAACACTGTTTTAAGCAATCTGAAATGTTAATTACATTGGGGAATACAATTCCACCATTCATAAACATCATTAATGGTTCATTTGTTGCCTATGTTAATATTAAAATTTCACTTTGCTTTGAAGTTTTATGCCCCATAAAAAAGAAGTCAGTTTTGTCTAAATAAAATAATCTTAACATTGGTACTTCCTTGAGTACATCCTTTCTACTCATAAAACATTCTTTTTGATTTATGGAGCATTGCTTTTGTGTTTGTATTTTCTGAAATATTTTTGCATCTGAGAATTTTGTTCAATGCAATTTATTATAATATTTTTACAAGTTTTAAAACATGAACTATGTAACATTCACAAAATTATTTGAGATTTTTTCTCATCTATTTCCTCAAAGATGAAATATAAATGACACAATTTCTTTTTAAATTTTGTGTGTGCTATTTGTCAAGGGAATCAGATATTCTTTGAAAAATTAAATATTTTGTAATCAGATAAACTTTTCATATCAATTTTGGGAGCTTATATTTTAGATCTTAAAATACAAAATTAAGCTGTTTATAATTACTTTCTATTTTGGTCTTTGTGTAATAATTTTACAACTTCTTCTATTTTGTAAAATCTTAATTCAACTCCTTTATTGATTCAAGTTGCCAAGTGTTTTCCAAATTCATTAATATTGTTGAAGACTCAACCTCTGGTTCTGTCATTTTTTGCATAGTTCAGAAGAAATGGAGTCCTGTCCATTTCATTCTCATTTATTTTCTTTTTGTTTACTTTACTCTTATTTTATATAAAATGAACTTAGGAGTAGAAGAACTAGATCAAAGGGTTGAGTGCAAGTTTGGCAGGCAGGAGTTCCAGGTTTGCTTGATCTATTTTTCTTCACTTCTTAGACCTCCAATGACTCTGAAATAGCTAAGGAAAAACTCAGGGGAGTCTTTTCTATGATTTACTTAACCTTAAGCTCTGTCTTCTGACATATCCACTAAAACTGTTTGCTGAATTAGACCAAAGTATATACACCAAACCCATCACCAAACTCTTACGCAGTGGAATTTATTGCATGTTCATTTTGACAAGGGTCTAATTGACTCATGAATGACCACTTTTAGTAATCCCAACTGATATTAGAACATTACTCTTTTTGATATTTAAAAATGTATCTGTTCTTAATTGCTATTTGCAATGGTCTGTAAGTCCTAGGTATGTTTTTTATTACAATGATATTATTTATCTTTTTTTGGGTCATACCTGGGGATATTCGGCGCATATCTCTAGGTTTGCACTCAGGGATCATTCCTGGCAGGAATCAGGGGAATATATGAGATTGAACCTGAATTACTCTTGTACAAATTAAGTGTCTTACCTATACTAATTCTCCAGCCCCCAATTTTTAAGGCAAATATATATCTGATCTATTGAAATGCAATAGGTAGCAACAGTCAACAATTATTTGTTATCTTTACAATTATGTATATTCTTTAAGGTGATGTCTGCAAGGATCCTCTTTTGGAAAGATATAAACATGCAGGAATTTTATACTAAATTTTAAACTAAAAATTTTAAAACTGAAAAGTGCAAGAGAGAGGGTACAATAACTAGGGCACTTACATTGCACTCAATGGATTCAGGTTCACTTTCCACCCTGTCCCCAGCCACATAGCACTCAAAGTACTCCAGGAGTGATACCTGTGCACTGAGCCAAATAAGTGCAAACATGAACAGAGTAAACAACAGGTGTATCCAACAACCAAATAAAATAAAAGTGATGTCAAAATGGTAAATTTTGTGGGAAATTATTTTTAAGATTAGGACAAGTAAGAAAAACACATCTTAAAATAATAAAATTAAAAGTTCACTAAAAGAATTGAATAATGTTTTATTTGATTAAATTAAAAGAATCAACACTGTAGTCATTTTTCCTTTATTGTGAATTGCAAATTTTTCACATTACTTAGGAATAGAACTTGCCAACTGACCTCTGACTATGTTCAGAACTCTCACTTAGAATCGACCTTGCTCTTAACCATTGTTCTTCCATTGAACCTCAGTTCTCAGCTGGTTCCTTCACATTGTGATTTCAGACATCTCAAGCGAGAGTAGAAGCACTGTGTGTCAGTTCCTAGGTGTTCAGGTGAGAGTTTAGGAAAAAGAAAGGAAATAATGGACCTGTTTCAAGAGTTCATTGAGTCTCGCCAGAGAATACTTCATCTTCTGTATAGTATCTAGTGGATCCTGAGTAGCTGTCAGAGTGGACTTGAAGAGCACTTAGACATAACTACATCCATTCTGGAACAATAGTACCAAGAATAAAAACATCTACCAGCATCTCTATTGAGGAAGGTGATTTATTTTTCTTTTATCATTAGAAAATTCAAGATAGGCTCTGATGAGAAGCAAGAATTTGGCACCGAAAATGACATGTCGCAGAGTTGAGAATGTTACCTTGCTTTCTAGTTTCTTCAAAATAAGCTATAAGCTGGGTGGGAAGATGGTCCATGGAGACCTAGAAAAACAGTGCCATATATCTATCTAAAATCATTTGACTGGAAAGGGTGTCTTAAAATCACCGTTTACTCCATCACAGTCAAAAATGACTGACTTTACATTATTGTGAATAACTGAAAACAGGATCTAGCTACATAATTTTTAAAAAAAATTCTTTGACTAAAAACATATATTAAATAAATGGCTCATCGATCATACTTAGTCACCAAGCCATCTTACAATATTGTTGTCCTGTGAATGTTGGTTTTTGTCAGCATTTTTGATGCAATCTAAATTCTATAAAATTGCTGCCCACAAACATAATCAACTGCATCCAAAATATGCCAGATATTTATAATTTTCCTGGACAAAGTCTGCAAATGTTTACAATTTGGTAGTCACATTACGCACAGCTACTTTTCTGATAGAATGTAATTTTTGACTAGGCAATCATATTTATTGAGCAGATTCATTGTATATTACTTTATACCTCAAAGAATTATTTTCTGTTTTTCTCAAACTCAGCATTCTGATAGTAATGTCTGTTAAGCCTGACTAGAAAGAACTGAGTGGGAAGAAATATAGAAACATATTTTCTTTCCAGTCAGTGGAATAAATTATATCAAACAAATTTATAAGTTACTGCTATTAGCTTGTTATAAACATTATTCACATAGAATTTTATACTCTATAATATAAATATGCATATGTCAAGAGACTATCTTTTACCCTTTTCCATAGTAAAATGACTTTTCAATCTTATCTCTATATTCCAAGTCTTTACTTAAATAAAAGATAAAGGAATGATCATGACAGTAGACTCCTGTGGTCATTTTTGATAAGAAGGATTTCATATTAAATTATTCAATAAGAATATTGATGTAAGACACATAAATCTCAACACAGAGAAGGACATATAAAACAAAGAATAATCTGACTAGAACATGTTTAATCTCCTTTTGCTATTATTGACTATATGTATAGATGCATCATTATGAGTATTTATGAATATATATATACTAATTACCATACACTTTCTTCTTATGAAATGTATAGATTTAATACTTACATAAGTTAAAAAATCAAGGTAAAAGTTTAAAATATAAGAAAGCAAGTTGTCGCCAAACTTCCAAACTTGAGAAGTATTGGAAAGATACAGTGTTCTAGTTGTAAAACTCATGAAGTGTTGTTCTGTGAGAAGAAATTTAGAGTATATAAAAGAATCTTTGATATTTTTCTTAGTTGCTTCAAAGTAATTGTGAATCCAGGAAGGAGAGAAAAATAGATATAGCAAAATGTTGCAGAAAAGGACAGAAAACCTATTCATAGTTCAAGTAGACAAGGTTCTGGTGAGAAGATAGAGGGGTTTTCTAAAGAGTGACAATTGGTTTTTAAAGTTGAGTTTTTTATTGTGTGGTAGTAAACAATTTTTCTGTAGTATCATGCATCATTTTAAAGTCTATTTTAGGGGCAAGAGAGATAGTACAACTGGTAGAACACATGCTTTGCATGCAGCCAGCCTGGCTTCTAACTCAGGTACCAAATATGAACCCCTGAGCCTCAGCAGTATTCAATCCTGAGAAAAGAGGCAAAAGAGAGCCCTTATCACAGCTAACTGAGGCCAATAACATAAAAGTATTATCCAATTAATGGTACTGTGCAACTGGCTCTGTGTAAAATAAATGTAAAGTTCTCTGTCTCTACATTTGATGGGGATTGGCAAATCAATATGAAGAAAAACATATGGTGCTGAAAAAAAAGATTAGCAACAAACTTGACTCAAGGAAGGAATAAATACAGGTTTTGCCCTTAGAAGAATCAAGGTATAAGCTAAGATAATTTACATATTTGAATGGAGACTCTTGGGTTCCAGGGATTAGGGATTCAGGAGTGGACAATTTTAAGTCATATGTGCTGGCATTAATAATCCAATCAATGATATGGTACAGCTTCACTTGACTTACTAGGGTCCAGTCAGTCTTTTTTGGACCCTATTTTAGAGATATATGAGATAGATATGGAATATATCTTTAATATATTTGGCGTTCATTAAATACTGGAGAATAACTTAGTACACAATAGCCAAGTTCAGCAAAGCCAAATGAGATGCCCATTGTAGATAACTGACTGAGTTATTTGCAGCACACATACAGTTTGGAATGTGAAAATATACCTAAGAATTGATTAACAAATGGATAATAGATCACTAGATGTTAATCCAACAGAAATAGAAGTTAGGTAGGTCTGGTATTAAAGCCTAACTTTTTTAAATATGATGCTACTTTGGAAAAACAATTTCCATATATTTGTTTTGCTTCCTTGTAAAATGAGGAGGACAATATTTGCTCCTTTTCCCAATTGGAGGCTGGAGGCTGTGATAAATAAGTAGATTTCTCAGGGCTGTGTCCTCAAAACATGTGTGACACCAGGGTAGATGAGGTGTGAGCAGGTGTACCTCTTTCCATTGTTGTTTTTGCTGCCAAATGCCAGTCATCCATGAAGCAACTTGGTGGTAGACCATAGCTGCCTTTACAAATAGGCTCTTCTTTGCCACAAACAATGTAGTTATTTCAGATTCTGTGACATAGCAACAAAATGTGTCTGACCAAACCAATTGTTTGCTGCAACCACATGTCAAGACTAATTTTTAAATCAAAACGAAATATTAAAACTTCACCAACACATAGTGATTACCCTGGCAGTACTAATCTACAACAGATTTCAGTGAACTGGAAGCCTATAAGCTGTGCAAGTAGTAATTTCCCATTTGATTATTGCTGAAATTCTTATTAACTAGGTCACAACTGGCTTGTTTTTTTTTTCAGGTTAAATAAAGGAATTCTTTACAGAAAGGAAGCAAACACATATCCATCACATTTCATAAGAGTGACTTTTAATAAAGTAGTTTTGAAAAAAAATAATTGTTCTATGAGAATGGTCAAAAAAATTACACTGTTAGAATCGTAAGTGACCCCAACAATACAATCCTTTGCATTTTCAGGATTCAGGGAGTGAGCTGGATTTTTTAAAAATAATTTATTTATTTAAACACCATGATTACAAACATAATTGTATTTGGGTTTCAGTCATAACAAGAACACCCTATTCACCCTTGCAACCTTCCTTGCCCGGGGGTGGGGGGGAGATGGATTTTAGAGAGAATGAGCACTTTGTTTTTATTTTGTTTGCACACTCTAATATTGAAATATAGTATAAGCAGATGAAGTAGGCAATATTTCTAAGCTGTTGCAAACTTAACTTGAATGACCAATTGGCTTAAATAACTGCAAACATCACCTTAGAGTGGTTTTAAGAACATCTGGCTTCTTTTCTGCCGAGCCGGCTTTGAACAACAAGGAAACTCTCC
>PVKC010027652.1:0-15699 GCA_004027635.1 Crocidura indochinensis | reverse complement strand
TAACATTTAGCAAAGAGTCAGAAGTTACCTCCAAACAGTTCCAGGTGCACTCCTAACACTAGATATAAAAGAGTCTGGAAGAATTTAACAAATATATTTCATCAAGATATATTAATCAAGTGAAAAAAGAATGGTATATAGAAAAAAGAAAAGTAAATTGGTGGTAATTCATGTATATATGAATTATATATACAGATATGAATACCTATCTTACAAAATTATGAAATAATTTACAATCTAGTCTGTGATTCATACTGATTGCATATAAAGTTTTTATATATAATCATAAAAATAAACCAAACATGAAATCAGGCAGATAAAATATCATAGGATAAATGACTTTAGAGAGATTAAAAAAAGACCAGACCATAAGCTTGATTGATATATAGAACAGTGGACAAGGCACTTATCTTACATGCAATTTTAGATTACTAGCACTGCATATAATTAGTTGAGAAATACCTGGAATGATTCTTGAGCACAGAACCAAGAAAAGGATGTGCCTTTGATTCCCTAGTATAAAGAAAAGAACAAATAAAGAATAATATCAAAGAGTTCCTAATTAGGCAATATAAGACTTATTAAAGTTATATGTTTATTCCATAGTAATATTAATGACCTAACTTGTATGTTTATAAATTTAAATATATTACTAATAAAACCAGTATGTTATTTATTTATTTGTTTATTTAATTAATTATTTTGGGTTACACCAGGCAGCGCTGAGTATACTCCTGGTTCTGTGATCAGAAATTCCTCCTGGCAGGCTTGCAGGGCCATATGAAATAGTGCGGATTGAATCTGAGTTGACCACGTGAAAGGCAAATGCCCTATCCACTGTTTTATCATTCCAGCCACTCTGTTTTTACTTTGCAGTAAAAATATTTAACCTTGGGGCCCGGGAGATAGCATGGAGGGAAGGCGTTTGCCTTTCATGCAAAAGGTCATCGGTTCGAATCCCGGTGCCCCATATGGCCCCTCGTGCCTGCCAGGAGCAATTTCTGAGCATGGAGCCAGGAGTAACCCCTGAGCACTGCCGGTGTGACCCAAAAACCACACACACACACAAAAATTTAACCTTAAATTAGAATTTTCATGCATATTTCAAGATAAGAACAAAAAATTTAAGACATAGATAAAATGATTTGTGTGGCAAGTATAATTTATACAAAAATTTAAAATTCTAACATAAAAATAATTTTTGTAAAGCTTCAGGGATAATCCAGCTAGACTATTAAACTGTATCTTACTGGTTATTATTTCATTATATATAGTGATTATAAAAAATTAAGAGAAATCTGTTTCTTTAATAAAGTCTAACATGTTCTACTGCATGGAGTTATGCATATTAATTTCAAAAGAATAGATAATATACACACCAATCTATTATCCACTTAAATTTTATCAACACAGGTTTTAACAAAATCAATCTTACACACTGATGTGCTCCTGTTTGTTATTAATTTATTTCATTTTTCGTTTTTCTATAGCTCTGCTGTTACTGCCCATGTATAACCAATTTGGTGAAAACTTACCCATTCAAAGTTGTCAAAATACCAGATTTACTTTTACTCTTAAATCATTTTTACAGGGATCGGAGAGATAGCTTTGAGGTAAGGTGTTTGACTTTAATGCAGAAGGACGATGGTTTGAATTCCGGTATCCCATATGGTTCCCCATGCCTGCCAAGGGGTGATTTCGGAGCATAAAGTCAGAAGTAACCCCTGAGCACTGCTGGGTGTGACACATAAACCAAAAAAATTTTTTTGTTTTTACAGCTACATTGTACTTTGGAGAGCTATATGCTTTATTTTATCAATGAATTACTTCTCCCAGCACTAAGATTTTCTTTTTGTTGTTGTTATAGTTGTTGTTGTGGAGTTTTTGATTTCTGCTTCTAGAAGTTGAGCTGAATTATTCACGATTCATATAACTCTGTAGAAAATTTGATTAGTACTTCTATGGATTTGACTCACTTGCCAAGAAAGAAAATGTATAAAGAGAAACTGCAAAATAAGATTTGGATTTATGAAGAAACTAGCTATAAGTGGGGCACATGAAAAAAAGCTCAGTAAGTAAAAAATGAAATATAAGTGAGAAAAATAAATGACATCTTTCTCCTAACTAAAAGGTAAATCTTAATGGCAATCATGACTGACACATGACTCATTCTTCTATTTCCTATTTCCTCACACATTTAAAATTGTCCCTTGTATCCTTTTAACTTACAGCAGTGCTTGTGTTTAAAGATCATTATTGAGTATTGTTAGATATTTATAAGAATTTCATTCAATGTATCCTAAAATTATAATAGACACCAACTTTAAATTGTAGTCCATTAGCTAAATTCTGGAAAGAATAAAAGTAAATTTATTATTTTTTTGAAATTTATTTCTATAAAATGACTCTTTCATTGGCAAAGTATATATACATTTATTGTAAAATATTTAAAATAATTGAAATGAGAATTTTCTTATTGTGTGAAAATAGGCTATGAAAAGAGCACATCCATTATCATTGCATTTGTTTGTGAAAAGTAGAAGTACGAATAAAAGTAAGATTTAGATAGCTTGCATTATATTGCATGAGATAAACTACTGCAAACCCAAAAAGTGAACATAATTTCTAACCTATCTTTAATACTAATATAACTTTTACTCCAAAGTACTCAAGATGTTTATAGTTGATTGGGATTGAAGTTCATTAGTTGCAAGAGTAATTATAACAAAAATAATGACATTCTTACCCAAAAAATATGCAATTCAAAGACACAAAGATCAAATAACCAAGATATGGTTCTATGGACATTAGAGTCATTCAAAGAATCAGAATTAAAGGACATATATATGAAATTGAATTCATCACAAGGAATAGAGTCAGAAGATTCTGAAAAGTTAGTAGTCCTATGTCTGCCGGGTGCAGGTTGAAAACAGTGAAACTGGTACAAGGCCTAAGAACCAGAACCAATAATTCCATCACAAACCTGAAGGCTTAAAAACCAAGAACACTAAATAATGAAAATAATTAGATTTCTCTTGAAGAATTTAGAAAGAGAACAAAGCAATAGTCATCCAACCCAAACACGAATTTATTAACTAAACATTCTCATGAGCCTAATCAGGTATATTTAGTTAGATATCTACCTGAAAATCTAGTGATCTAGTCATGTTGAAATATAATATAAACTATATTACACTTTACTAATCTTCCAATTATTATACAACCAATCATTCTTAATTTCCAGATAATAGGAAATAATTCCGTAAGACATAATATAATTTTTATAAGGCCGAGAACGTTGTGAACTTTTCCAAGAGGACTTAAAAACTTTGATTTTTATTTATCTTTGATTGTTCTATAGCTTAACTAATACGATATAATATTAAGCATACTAGTACTATGGTATAAAGGAATACTATGATCTTAATAGTTAATGAAAGTAGAAAGAAAACAAAGTAGACACATATTATCTTCATCTAGACACATTTGTAGCAAAACAAGAAGTCATACACATATAAATATATACCTCAATTCTTCAATGATAATATAGTAGAAACTTTTTTGAGACAATCTTCAATTTTAATATTTACTAACATTTATTACTTTTAAAATGTACCAAACTATATAAAGATATTCTTAGTTGAATTTTAGCCATATTACGCTCCAGGATTCATCCCACCATTAGTGTCATCTTCCATCATTCAGGTTTCCTAGGTGTCCTTCTAACACTAACCCCTCAGCAACCTTGTTAAAATCTTTCATTATATATTCTATACAGATTATCTCTGCCTTAATCAAGCTTCTGAAGTCCTTGTGGTTTTTTTCCCCATTGAGATGATCCATATCTTTGTTCTTGAAATGAAATAGTAGTCACATCCAAATTGGAATTGCTTCTGAATTATAGTTTTCATTGGCCTTAATCAAAGGGCATAGTAATGCTAAGAGTTACCCTCAGGTATCATCTACATTCTAGAAAGCTCAGATTTTTCTATAAAGCAGGAATATAATATCCCTATCATAGTTGAGATAAATTATCACATTAAGCACTAGTCATCTTTTCTTGTATCAGTATCAATAAATCAAATTTTTAGCTCTAGTCCATAATCAGGTACAACATTGTAATGTCTGGTTCTATCACTTGTAAGAAAAGTGAGCAGTTTCAAAATGCATTTCTCAACATTCTGTCCCTTGTGTAATTTTATCTTTATCACCATCCTTGAGAGCTATACCAGATAAGGAAGAAGAGCAACCTTTTGTGAATATGAGGATGTTACTAATATTTTGTCCGGAGTTCTCTGTAATCAGGTCTGATGACTTCTATTTCTCTTTAACTCCATCAAAATTAATTCCCAATTAATCCTTATATGTAGCATGTGATAAAGTTTATGTAGCAGGAATGGAAAAAATAAGAATTTGACCACATCTCTTCCTCATGCCAATTTATTTGTAATCTCAGAGCTTGTTTATATTCAACATAATACAGAACACTTCCATTATATTATGGTGTGTTATATGTTCAACTGTAAGCCTTGTGTGTGTCAGATCATACCTAAGTTTTTTGTTAGTTTGTTTTTATTGTTCCCCACAACTGGGAGTGCTCATGGCTTTTCTTGGCTCCATATTACTCCTGCCAGATATTGAATCTTCTGAGGTGCCAGGGACCAAGTCTTGGTCGGTTATGTGCAAGGCAAGTGCCATAATCACTGCACTTTTATATCACCTGCAGCATGAAATTTAGTTTCTATGGACAGCTCAAGTTATATGATAAGTTAATGATTCATAGTTAAAAGTCCAAGCACGACGAAGGACCAGGATCAACCTAACATAACCTCAAATGTCGTACCATTATTTGAAGATAATGGTAGAACTACACTCCAAAATCTTAATGTTATAGGCTTCAATATACTTACAAGGACTTGCTCAAGACATTCAAGTAATACTTTTACATGACACTGACACTTTAAGAATTACCAAATTTGCTGTCATATTTAGTGAAGCTTGCACAGAAACTAGACTTGTTTCAGAGACCTCCATTCTAAATTTTACTTAAAACAAGCAATTTTTAAATTACTAGGATTTTTATTAACATACATGTCCAATGTCATTTACAATAAAGAAGAGATACACTGATTATAAGGAACTACAGCCAATCTTTATCACAGAGAGATAAATACCCCCCTCATCAAACCCAAGTCACATTTCATAGAGAATTTTTCTTTAGATATAAACTATTTAATTATTGTTGATTTTATCTCCTACACTATAGCTCTTAAATATATTATCAAACTTCTAGAGACTTTAGTTCTGATTTATTTATTATTTAGTTCTTATTAGGTCTAATCAGCATATTAATTATGTAATCTAATGCAATAACTCATAGGAGAAAAAGACATTCAAGAATTTGCAAACATCAATTTCACATAGGTCTGAAGAGTTGATACTTAAATTTTTATGACAGTGAAGATAAATTGTTAACCTTGTTGGTTAACAACAACTTTCTGGTGGACCTTATTGACAGAGATATAGAACGAGGCCTTTGCCAGCTCATTAGCTACAGATTAGTTACTTGTGGGTGCATTAATTTGCCCAAGTAATTAAATCACACTTGTTATAGTTTCTGCAATGGGAGTTACAGCCAGTTCAGTGTGGGATAAACTGTTGTAGTACTCCATGATCCATCTGTCTTCTGTATAAATCAAATAGGTGATTTGAAATGGGATATTACCATCCCTGTTTGCTGTAAGAGCTTTATGGTGTGACTGATCTGTACAATTCCACTGAGCACACTAAGAAATGAACCTAAGTTTAAACAACATTGATCACATGCCTTACTCTGATTTAAAGTCCACAGTGACATTTTGGATTTCCTAGAATTAGTGTCTCTCTAGTGCCAGTTATCAACAGTCCTTAAAAATTACCATAGCTACTAATAAATGTTCAGAGTTCTTTTGGAGAAAAGTTAGGAAAATAACTGGACACATAAGTACTTGATATTATACTGATGATTTTTGAAGAAGAATTTACTTAATATTTGTTTGATCTAAGTACTTGAGTAAATTAAAGGTAGCTAGTCTATAGTTAATGAGCTAGAAAAAGCAGTTTTCTTATCTATCAAAAAAGAATAACAGAAGCAGTTGTTAACCAACAGGTCAACAGAGTGTTGGCACTCATGATAAAATTAATCTCATAATTATTAGCTTTTCCACTCAATGGCCACAGATCTTCTTGTAATGTATTGTTTAAATTAAAACAATTATGGAACTCTCTAAGAGAGTCTGAGTTCACAAAAATAAAGCAATTAGATTGAGCAATCATTGAAGAAAAAAAAGTGTGTGTCTTATGTAACCTGTCTTCAAATTATACTGCAAAGTGATAGTGACTAAACGTATGTTATTATAGGAAAAATAACTAGAATTGAAGAGTTATAAATAAATTCACACATATAGTACCATATAAAGTTAGAAGTGAATATAGAAAAAAAGAAAAAAAGGTTTTTAAAAATATGCTGGAATACTTAAACACAAAGGAAACATGCCCCCCAAATAAAATTGCATCACTTTTAAATTCTATACATAAAAATAAGTTAAAACCTGTCTGAGATATAGATGTGAAATCAAAACCATATGATAAATCTAAGATTACATGAGATTAATTTGATAATCTCATAGTAATGCACTTTGAAAATCAGACCACACAGTGAAATGAAATCAAATAACAGCAAACTTAATTGAAATTATACTAAATTATAATAAACCTGCATAAAAGTATGGGAGAAGAAATTATGGCATATGTTCTATGAGGAGAGACAATAGACTTTTCTTTCCTTTACATTTCAACAAAATAATCAATCAAATAAGCTATAAATCTTGAAGAAGGATCAGTTAGATGGAGGAATAGAAACAGTACAAGGAGAGACAAAAGAAAGTCTAAAAATAATAATTATTATCACAGAATGCCTTCAGGATACTGACTTGCAAGATAGAGAGAGGCTATGATCAGAGCCTTTTAAGGTACACAATGGGAAGGTTTTACTCCATATACCATTAGTGCCTAGGAAGCAAAATTTATAGCTTTTTCAGTAGGGGAACAGAGAGATATACCACCAGCAGACACCAGAGAACAAGCAGAGAAAGGGCTCCATGAATGATAGAGGTAATTCTAAATGTCTCTACTGATGCAGGTGTCAGAAGTCATCAGAAATTCTTTGCATTAATTGTCTTTCTGGCACCTTAAACTATGATCATTATGGAACAACAGAGTTCAAATATTGTTTCTTCTTTTCCCAAAATTAAGAATCTTTAACTTTGATTATCACTAAAAATTCTTCCTTTCTTTTTGTTGTCATGAGTTATGTAAAGTGATTCATTTGCAAAGCGATTTGTTTGCCATTTCTAGAGTCTAGAGAATCTGAAAACAAATGAAAACATTTATAGACTCTGAAAATCATCCTCTTTCTTTCCTTTGTGACTATTAAGATTATTAAGACTATGGTCTGACCAAGATCAAAATACACAACTTCTGAATAGCTCTCTCATTCTGAACCATTATAAGAGTTAGGAAGCAAAATGCACAGAAAAGGAATGGATAGTAACTAACTGTCAGAAGCTGTTGGGAAAGTCTGTACTACAGAACCAACCCAGAAAAGAAGGAAGTATAGATCCCAGCCTTCTCAGACTTGGAAAGTAAAAGCCCATTGAAAAGCTTAAAGCATTAAAAAAAAAGAAAAAAGAAAAGAAAAGAAAAACTTGACTCCATAACCTTTCTGAAACATCACTAACCAAGAAAGTGGAAACAAAGATAAACAAATGGGACTATGCTAAGCCTAGAAATTTCTGCATCTCAAAAAATAATGATGACTGTTACATAGAGTATAAAATAGGAAAACTATTTTCACAATAACCATGTGATAATGGTTAATATTCAAAGTATACAAGGAAAAAAATCTAAGCTCATCCAAAAATGTGAAAAAAAATATATGAACAGAAACTTTCCCAGAGAAGAAATACAGATGGCCAAGAGGCACATGAAACAATGCTCCACATTATTAATTTTCAGAGAGATGCACTTCAAAACAAATGTAATGTATTACATTACAAAGACTGGCACTCCCCTCAAATAAACCTAAAACAACTAGAGCTTGTGCAGAACTGAGGAGGCAGACTCTCAGTCCCTTTTGGTGGAGATGTCATTTATGGAGTTATTTTGAAAATGATATGGATATTTTTCAAAAAACTATAACTTGATCTTCCACATGACCCAACAATATGCTTTTGATAATATACCCAAGGGCCCAAAGATACTATGTAGAAATAAACTTTGCATTCCTATATTCGTGGATGCACTATTCATAATAGCAGCAAGTTGGAAAAGATCCAAGAGTTGGAGCGCATAAAGAATGGCAGATGTATAAAATAAAATAGTATGCAGCTGTTAGGAAAAAATAACATCACGGACACTTCTTATTCATAGATGGGCACGGTGAATATTATGTTGAATAATATGAATTTGAGGGAGAGGGATACATAATATTATTTCACTCACTTGTTGGATATAATAAAAGTAGTATGACATTTTGTTTGTTTGTCGTGGGGTCACACCTGGCAGAACACAGGGGTTACTCCTGGCTTTATGCTCAGAAATTGCTCCTGACAGGCACAGGAGACCATATGTGATGCCGGGATTCCAACCACTGTCTCTCTGCATGCAAGGCAAACGCCTTACCTCCATGCTATCTCTTCGGCCCTATAGTATGGTTATAATAACTAAAGATAATAAAGACATGGGCCAGGAGGACCATGATAGTTATAAATGATAAATCTGGAAAAGAACTGGGTGCTGAATGGCGATGAAGGGATAGGCATGTCATAATACTGCAAACCACAGTCTAAAGAAAAATAGGTGACACATAGAGAGCAAAAATGACTACCACAAAGGTAGGCTGAGGGAAGGATTGGAGGGAAGCTGAGGACTTTGGTGGCAAGGAATGTGCACTGGTATAACTGAAACTAAACTGAAACTAAATCATGAACAACTTTGTAACTGAATATTTTATGATAATTCAAACAAAATATTATTTACATTCAATGAGTGGTTTTAAAAGTATAGTAGTAGAATACATGAGAACAAAATATCAAATTGTAAAAATTAATATGAAATGTGGCAGTGTAAGAGTCTGATGGGGAAATATCAATTTAAAAATGAATGTTTCCAACATCATAGGGGATCAGGAAAGATAAAAAGATAAAAATCACAAGAAACACTATTTAAAGAAATAATAGAAATTTTTAATACTCTAAAAAACATTTAAGTATTAGGCTCCAATTGTCTCAAGCAAACTAAATGCAGAAAAAGAAAAATTCACCAAGGCACACAGGTATAAAGCATTACAATTTAAACTTCAGAAAACTATACAAGTATTTAGTGAAAAGCAAATTACATATTAGAAAAACTTTAGAATATTTTCCAAAGAATTTTTTGAAAGTCATATAAGCAGAAGCAAACTGTATGAGATGCTCACCAAATAAAAGGTATAGGGTTACAGAAAAGGATTAAATAAAACAGTCTAGTTTAATGCTACCTATCAGAAACACACCTCAGCACTCAAAATCAACAAAGGATTAAAACTAAACATTAAAAAATAGTTCTTCAAGAAGCAAATACTACACTACTTAAGTAGCATAGATTTCCAGCTAAGAAAGATAATGGAAGATAGAATAGGCATTATATCATTGAAATAGATAGTCAGTAGGGGACTCATTGACAATATATTTTGGGAACTAGTATAAAACCTTTGATCAAGAAGACAACATCTAAAAAATAGCTATTTTGTTATAAACCCAAGTAGCGTGAGTGTTGAACCCCCTTCGCATATGATTCTTTAGGCCATACAGACTGTGAATTAATCCAGCTAAAAATGGAGAAATCTGGATGTTTTAGGATAAAAGTTGCATCAGAATCAGAAGTCTAGGACAGGGATGAGCAAAATGTCAAAATGTTGTGTCTTGACTACATTCTATCAATAATTACTTATATGTACCATGTCCAGGTAGCTTGGAAAATAGACTTTAAAATCAGCTTTGCAAAAACCAGGTTACATTCTTCATTATTCATAAAACCACACCTCTTTATTCTAGAATGCAATGTTTTTCCTTTACTTTTTGACATGCTACTATACTGCAGGGGAATCACTCACATTTTATTTAGGTTTGTATAATATCTTTTCTCTATAGCATACACTCTTCCCTCCTTCTCCTCTATTACATTTTTAAGTAAAATGTGTCATGTTTCACTGTATTCTCCTGAAATACTTTTCTAAAAAGTCTTAAAATCTGGGTAGATTTCAGCACTTTAACATTGATGCCTTGCAGGAGAAATATGTCAAATTTTATGAAGTTTGACCTACCAGGCATTTTACTAATAAGATGATGGAGGGTGGAGGGTCAGGCATAAGAATCCCTCTCTCTCGTCTTTGTGCTTACTACCACCCTCCATTAACCCACAGGCATTATAGCAGTCAAATACTTTATTTAATATTGATAGCATATATGTATATATAAAACACAAAGTAGCAAATTACATATAGCAATTACTAATATGAAGAGTGGTTTACAAAATAGAGAATTTTAATACTCTACTTCATTAACCAGAAAAATAGTCAGCCAACATCTTAAGTTATAATCATCAACTACTTTAAGAGGGATTTGTCATTTAGTAATATTATTATACAGGTTGTGAGATCACCTCTGGCAGCATGTTTCTTAACCCTTTGCAGATGGGTCTGAAGATGCAGTGTAGAGGCAAAGAAAGCCAAGTCAGTCAGGAGAGAGTGATGAAAGTCAATGGCTTTTGTGGCTTCTCTATCTTGGTGTCTGAAGCTGCTCTTTGTTTATTAAACCAATACCCATATACTGAGTATATGGGGAAGGTCAAGTAATCCAAGTGGGCATTTACATATCAAAAGATAGATTTAAGGGAGATTTAAATTGGGAGAATGCCTTTGTTTTGGTTTAACAGTTGAGTGTCATCTTACAATTTTATCCTTTTAGTTTAATATAAAACAACAAAAAAAAAAAAAGAGAAAAGCTATAAAAGTTTTGTTCTTTTTTTCTCTGTCAGAGGCTGGAACCCCAGATCAGAATTTATAAAAATCGTTGTTATTTTGCACAGGCACAGCAAAGTTTGTCTATTAAAGTGTCAAAGGTCAGGTTGCGCATACAAACTCTTGATTTGTCTTATACATATCAAAAAATTTCTTCATAGATTCTCTGAGCATAAATATTAGAATTGTTTGTAAATATACTTACTTTGAAAATTCTTAAACATTCATACACTAAGCACCGTAATACAAGTCTAGAACATCTATTTTATTTTATTTTATTTTCCATAAACATCCCTAAACATTTCTGCAGATATGTATATATATTTATATATATATGTTTAAAAATAAGTTTACTAAAGCATTTTTATACTGAGCACTATATTAAGAGTCCATAGTTTATTTTCCATCGGTTTTTGTAGATAAAAATATTAGGACATTTTTGCAGACGTAACTTGAGAATAAGTTGCTACATAATAAACAATCAAACATCAAAGCAATTGGAAAATATTCACTAGATAGCTGAAACAATAAAATTTAACAATATTATGCATTTCCCTAGAACTGTGCAAACTAATATCAAACCACTAAAGTTGGATACAAAATTTTCTGTTTGCAGTAGAGCATAGACCAAAGCAGTAGCTATAAAATCTAACACAGGTAGAATGTACAGTTTAACCAACAATATGATGACTGATGCAAGTAGAATCTATACATTGACCTAGAAGAAAGTTACAGATTATGGAAGCAGTTTCTCCTCATTTGGGTTTTTACTGGACTTGGATTCTCCAACAGTTTCATCTTTTTCTGTGTTATGCTGCTGAGGTTGTCTGAGACAGATATGCCATTGGTTCTTGGGCTAGAATCTGAGTAAAGGGAACAGCTCATCTCTCTGTTGTTGGTTCCCTCTAATAGGGATTTCTCCTTGGTTTCTAACCCATCAGTGACCTCAATAAGTTGCTATAGATTGGGGGACCAAGGTTCTTACAATACGTACCTTTGGTAGAAAAAAGGCTTTGGGCCTTGACCTCTAGGACTCTCCTTAGTCATCGACTCTCTTTCATTCACAGCCTGTTCTGTCCCTCCTGAATGGGTCTCTGCCATGTTCAGAAGAGGAGCCATTAGCATTGATGTTTTATTGATGGGCACTGCACACTCAGTTCATTTCAAGGGGGCCATCATGGTTATTAACCACCAGAGTGTCAAAGCACTCACCATCGTTGGGTTCTTCTCTGGTCCCGGGTCCTGGGCCACTGTTCAAATGCCAGTTGTAAAATAAAATTCATGTCTTGTAAAATATAACCCACAATTTGTGACATGAACCTAGGTATAATGTTTCTAACCCCCAGGCAGATGGGTCTCAAGAAACAGGGCAGTGGAAAAAAAGTAATAAGCCAAGCCAGCTGGACAAGGATGATCATGGCATGTGAGAATTTTCACTTTATGGTCTCTGCCTCAGTCTCAGACAAAAGCTAGAACTGTTTTTTTTTTTTTCTTTCATTAAACCAATTCAATACACCAGGTTGGGAAAGATCCAGTAATCCAGGTGGTCTTTTATATATTGACAGAGAGTTTTAAGGAAGGAGGGAGTTGGGAGAACACCTTTGCTTTGGGTTAATAACTGGGTGCCATTTTACTGTAGGCAAAGTATGATCTGGTTAAAGACATTCATAACACACTTTCTTCTTAAATGCCATTTTGTAGTAACATGTTTTTGATTCTGACATCACTCCCTGCTTTTCATTTCCTCTTCATATATTTTTGAGTTGTAAAAATCTTGATTAAACGCTTGATTATAGCCACATCTAGGTTTAATTATCATAAATAACCTTAAATAAGAAAAAACCTACCTCTCAAGTGAATTGCCTTTCTTCTGTTAACTTTAGGTATAATACAAGCAGCAGGAAGAATAAAGTCAAAAGTGGCTAACTCAGTTGATTCAAGAGTCTACTCACCACTCTGGCCCAACGCACCTTCTCCCATGACTCCCTCTGTTTCTTTTGTGATGTCACTGCTGTCGATCCATCACAATGAACATGAATCTGAAGATAAACTTCTGGGAAGCTTGAAGCCACCATGCTCAGTAATCCTGGCAACTGAAATGGTAATTGAATGTGTTATAAAGAGATCTTAAAGAGTAAGTGGGTTAACAAATTTTTGGGGTACTGGGTAAACAATGAAACCAGTATTACTATTTCATCACCCTCTTACTGCACTTAATGACCCAGGCTATGTACAAGATTGTTGCCACATATAGCCCTCTTCTGAAATCCATCATGCTACTCTGAAGTATTTATCAAAAATTTTCAAGATGAACTAACAAAAATAGCATTCTCTTTAAAATTTCTCACGCACGAGCCCCAAGAAGGGAAGATCACTTTTATAGTAGTGAAGATTTCTTACTCAAAAGACTTTCCCAAGGCTGGTACTGGATCAAATGGGATAAGTGAATTTACATTTATGATGTCTGAAAAGTGTGTTCAGAATACTGAATGAAGAGATCTTACTCAAAAAAACTTTTCCAGGAATGGTACCGGATCAAATGGGATGAGCAAAGCAGAATCTGATAAGTCAGTGCTGGCAATTCAAGTCATGGGTACAGTGAAATGGTTTAATATTTAGGATAGTTTCATATTCATTAACAGGGATGACACTAAAGGGCATGTTTACTGGATAACTATTAAAAGAAACAAACCCAAAAAGTTTGTACATAGTATTGCTGAATAGAATTCTGTGGAGTTTGATATTGTAAAAAGAGAGAAAGTTACAGACCTGATAAAGTAATTGGGTCAAGGATGATGCTAGTGAAAAACCATCCCCTATGCTCCCAAATGACCTATATTCCAACAATTCAACCCATCTCAGATGAGGTTCCCTCAGGTGGGTATGAATCAGGCAGTTTTATGAGAGTGAGTTGATGGCTCTGGGCAGTGTCTCAGATGCTAGTGCCTACCAACCTTCTTTGTGTGAGGTTCTTGGGCCTTCAACAAGTTGTAGCCTATCAAGGGCAATGATCACTGTGAATGTGAAGTTGTGTGTATGGCTGTCAATGTTGTAAGCAAACCTTCTTTCTATATCTCTAATGCCATCCTTTTGGTCTTAAAATCTACCACTTCTTCCCATATACTTTCAGATTCATACTATAACACCAGAGAAGCTGGACTGGAGTGAAAGCATAATGTGTAGGGCTTTTGAAATGCTCATAGCTGATCAGGGTTTGATTATGAGCATCCCATATGCTCCCCTGAGCCCTCCAGGAGTGATTTCTGAGTGTGGAACCAGAGGTAACACATAAGCACTTCTGAGTGTGGCTCAAGAACTAAACCAAGCCAAACAAACAAAACAACAACAACAACAAAAAACCACAAAAAACAAAACTCAAACAAGAACAAACTTCTGTAACCAGACAGTACACATGAATTGGCTTAGTTAAGTGGGACCTGGTTCAAGGAAAACGTTTGAACTTTGACTTCTAGCGGCAGCTGCAGGAAAACATCAACTTCCTGACAAATCTTCACTGACCGGTTACTTCCTCAGTTGATTACTATCTAATTTTTATCTTATCCATGTGACTTTATAAAGACATAGAAAAGAGTAAATTATAGACATCTTTTTTGGATTCTTAGATGACTCCCTGCTTTTTTTTTCCTCCCTAACACCCTTTTCGGATTGCTAAAAACTAACCAGGTTTGATTAGGAACCCACTTAAGTTTAATTAGCATAACTAATCATAACTTTTTTATATATATACAGTATGTACTTATATGGACCATAACTCTACTCCTCCAGTGAATAACCTTTGTTCTGTTAAACTTGGTTAATAAAAGCAGCAGTTAGGTGCTTGGGGACAGAACTGACTCAGAAAGATTCAAGATGCATTTCAATCCCATGGCCTATGAACCTTCTCCCATGACTCTATCTGTTTCTTGTGTGACATTTCTGCTTCTCAGTCATATATTTCAGGGTCAGGATGAATATGAACATGAATATGAAGATGAACTGCTGGGAAGTTGGAAGTCCCCCGGTCATCCAGGCATCATTTTATTTTATGTAATAATATTTTCCACTGCCTTCTCTTTCAAAACTTACTCATTTAAAATCAGTACAGTTCAGAAAAATCACAAACCTGCAGCTAACCACTCAAGCTTTAAAGACTGTTTTAAGTAGTGCATATTTCATTTCTCCTTGTTAGAATTTTTAAAAAAAAAGTCTACATGCCTATACAGATTACAAATTAAAAAAGAAAATAGTGTTAGGATTCATTTTACAAACTTATTTCTCAGAGATCTGGATTGATTTAAGTCTATTCAAAGTCTTCTGTGGGTAAGTCCTAACTGGCAAATTCACTTTAACATTCCAATTTCCCTGATCCTTTGAATATTTTCCTTTACAATAAGCCAAGAGTGGTCAAACATTTCCAATTCACTCACAGTAAATAATGACCTTTGGGTCAATATTTCAGCCAACCATTCACAGTTATAGCCCATTCTATCCGTATTTAATTACATTTTAAATGTAGAATTTCTGCCTAGTGACCCTATATCAATAAATTAAGCCTCATCTAATCTTACCTTCTATTCTTAACTAATCAACATCTTAAGACA
>PVKC010027651.1:0-15734 GCA_004027635.1 Crocidura indochinensis | reverse complement strand
CCATCTCTCCTTCAGGAAGACTTCCTTGACTCTTAAGTCTGAGAGGTCCAAGCACCCTATGCTTTCCCACCATGTGTGTTTCACATCATATTATAGCTACCACTTTCCTGCTGCATTTCCTAGGAAAGTATAAAGTACATGGACAGAAGACATGAAAAAGACAGTATATCCAATTTGCATTCTACCGTCTAATATATATATATATGTATATGTATATATATGCACACACAAAATACTAAAGATTTCATTTTGTTATTTTTAATTATACACAAAGGAAAAAATGTCTGGAAGACCATTATCTCCATGTAAACTGCCACCTCTGTGTCAGAATAATGTGTGGTTTTTATTTCCTTCATTATGCCTTTAGATACATAATCATTTTAACACATGAATTAAATATTTTTAATTATGATAATTTTGAAGAAAATAATAAAGATGGATCCTCCTATAAAAATAACTAGCATCACAGAGAACAAATTGGTTTGCCAAAGTTCTGGGCTGGGAAAGAGGAAGAAGGCAAGAAATTAGGTGAAGGTGAGCTAAAGTTATTTCATTATAAAATAAAGATCAGGGAGATATAATTTACAGCAAGACAATTGCTTTGACTATTAGGTGCATGTGACTGATCCTAGTTTGATCCCTGGCATCACCTAATTTCCTGAACATTTCCAGGTTAGTGATTGAAAGCCTCTGAGCATCACTGGGGTGGCCCAGGTTATATATATATATATATACTGAACCACAGGACTTAAGCAATACCATATCTTCAGGTCCTCATCTTGAACCTTAGGTTTGTTTGGCTGAGAAGGCCTCTACACTGCCTGGGAAAATGTCAAAATTACAATACTGCATTTCATATTTGAAAGTTGGTAAGTGTGCTGTTGTTGTTTTGGTTTGGGGGCCATACCCAATGGTGTTCAGGTGGTAGTTCCGGCTCAGTGCTCAGGAGTGCTCAGTGCAGTGCCAGATTCTTGCAGAGTCAGTGAGATCAAGGCAATTGTCTTAATTTTGTGCTATCTCTCCAGTCTCAATTTGATAAGAATGGATCTTAAAAGTTCTTGTCACAAGAAAAATAATTGTAATTATACAGACACAGATGTTAACTGTACTTACTTGATCATGTTTTAATATATGCAAATATCAAAGGATGTGTTATACAACTAAACTAATGTTTTGTTGTGTGAATTATGACTCAAAAATGAAAATCAAGCATGAAAAAGTAATACCAACAGATATTCTGTACTTATTTTGTACTATAATTCATCATTATGAAGCATTTTTAGATAAATTATTTGGATATTGGAAAAAGTCATCAATAAAAAAGGCAAATGTGATATTCTTAGTTCTTGTATATTGCATAGTTAATTCAAGCTATTTAATTAGAAATGGCTCAAAGCATCCTCATAGATCACTTGAGAATGCATCAGTAAACAGGTATACTTCTCCAACATGTGCAATATTTGAAATCTTGCCAAAACTTGGCATAAAAAGTGACATAATATCATCTTTATCCTATTTCACACTACAGGCCTTGGATCTTACTTGCTACATGGTCTGTTCTTACTTTCCTCTTCTTCCCTATGACATAATGTCGTTCCCCCTCCAGAGTCCTTGTTTCCATCATTTGTTTGCATAAGTCTAATCTAAACAGCTAGATAGAGTTGAAAGTCCTGTTTTCTCCTCACATCTCATCTTTCCTTTTCCCCTATATTGATAACATTTCACATACATGTGGCACTTTCCAGAAGGCTTCCCCATATGTCACCTCATTGGATCCTCCAACAAACCTTTGAGATTTGCACATCAGATGGTTTTGCACCACCATCACCCCCATTTTAGAGATAAGAATATCAAAACACAATGAGGTTACTTGACTTGCCAAAACTCACAGTTAGTCACTGATAAAAACAGGACTAGAATTAGGACTGTACAGAAAAGCTCAGAACCCTCTGTATTTTGCTTTGATCTTAGAGGCTAGCATCTAACTCATTGATAGGGCCCAGCAGAATTCGAAGCTGGATGCAAATTAAACTGATGAGAGCAAGATTGCTGGTTTAGTTTCTATCATGCAGTATCATTCTGATACCTGCAATGGACTAAAAATAAGTGACCCAATTTACAAAATGGACTAATCCAGAACATGTCAATGAATTAGCAATTTCATCGTGATACACTAAACACTTTAAATATCTGTTGTTTTAAGCTTAATAAATACAAATTCTATTAAACATATAATCATTGTAGCCAGAATGGGTAAATGGGTAAGTAGAGTGGGTAAGTTTCTTGCCTTTCAAGCAGTAGTGTGGGTTTGATTCCTGGCATCCAATATGGTCTCCCTAACATTTCATAGCTTAATGATTTCTGGCTCCACACAGCCTGGTGTGGACAAAAATAAAAACAAAACAAAACAAATATTTTTTTAAAAATCCACATATAATCATTCCTATAAATAGGCAATAAGATTCTATGTTTTTGTAATTGTGGCTTTCCATCATCACTTATTTCTTAGGAGAGTCCCCATTTATACCTATTATCTTGGTTCAATTAATGACTCTCCTTTTCACTTTACAAAAAAAAAAAAAAAGCCCCAGTGAGGAGGAGGATTATTTATATGGTCATCCTATATACATCTTACAGAGAACAAATGTGCAATTTTAGTAGACACTGAACAGTATTGATTTTCAAAGTGGCAAGTCCCAAATGTTGTAAGAAGAGTTGCTGTTATTGAAACACTGCTGGAAAAATTCCCAGTGTTAAATGGCTTTCTCTAAAGACAGTGAGACACACATCCCTTTGTATTCTGTTGGGCTCAGGTTTTCAAATGTAGTGAAACTCTGGCTAGCTTTAATCAATTTGTTAAATGATTTTGGATTTTCTGCACCTCATTCCCTCACCTGGTATTATATCTTTGTCTCATTTCTTATCAGAAGTGTTCCTTACACATTCATTTCTGAAAAATGAGAAGAAGCAAATTGGAATTCACATTTTGAGGCTTAAAATTATAATGTCTCCTACATTTTTCAAAGGGATCCTGCCAAGGCAAGGACCTAGAACAATAGCTGTTTACCAAAAAGGTAAGAGGTAAAATTTTCATGACAATTGCAACTCATACCTTTTGAGCTTGTGGAAGTTTTTTTCTTTCCCCATTTATAATCTGGGAATACGACCTGCTCTTGAATTACTGTAAAACTGAAGAAGGTGCTGTGATTCACACAATTGATGAGCAACTGTATTTTATGTTCTTTAGCAATCCCAGAACTGCTAAATGAAAAAGACCTGATTTTTGTTCTCAGGAAGCTTAGGACAGATACAAAAAATTTTGTAAATAAATGCTAAAGTTATGCATTTAAATGTGTTAGCTAGAGGAAAGACTGATATGGGCTAGAGTAATGAGCAAGCCGTCAGTGTTAATATTTCTTCCCAAAGGTCAGACACCTCAAGAAAATTATGTAAAGGGTATATATGAAATCTTTTCCAGGCTCCCCAACAGCTTCTAGTCTATGTTCAATGAAACTTCTCCAGAGTCTCGCATATTCCCTAAATGAGTCTGTCAGTCACCTCATGAAAGAGCACAAATTGTTTTTAGAATAATTTAATTTAGTCATCTGATCAAGAAAAAGATGACAGAATCCATAGTCTAGTGATAGAATTCTTTGATGCTTTTTCCTATTCTTTTTACAAAGGTCTGTCTTTTCTTATCACTGTCAACAAGCATAATTGAATTGCTGTTCTCTACATACAAAAAAAGATCAAGTCTAAGAGACAAAGCAAATACATCCCTACCTATACCCCTGCAGAAAATAGACAGGCATAAATAAAATAACCCTGGCACTTTGAACCAAGAATTTAACAATGTATCTCTTTTATAACAGCTAATCTCTGGATATTACTATGTACTTACTACTACAGTTAGGTTCTTAGACCAGACATAGTGATGAAGATCTTTGTCCTGAGTTAGAAAAGCGACTACAATAGAGCAATGTACTTAAGTAGACAATAGGTCAGATAGTAGGGTGCTTGCTTCGCATTCAGCTGACTTAGGCTCAATTCTCGACACTGCAAAAACACTAACCCCTTAGAGCACTGCCAAGAATTACTACCGAATATAGTCAGGTTTAGCTCTTGAGCACTTTTAGGTGTGAGCCAATCCCCCTCTGAAATAAAGTGGGGAGAATCTAACAAGTGTTGAAAACTTACTAAAAGTCAAACATTTGAATAGGTTCTTTTCATATGAAAATATCTAAGTTATCTTCCAAGATGGCCCCACTTTACAAGTATTCTCACTGTAAACAAATGCTCAGAGAAAAATATTAAGCCCAAGACTGCAGTGGCAAACTAGGATTTCAAACAGGGTTTTAGGATTTCAAAGACTCTCTTCTTTTTCCCATCCCACGTTTCTTTGGTTCTCATTTTAATGGACAACACTGTTAGTTGGCACAACTGAAAAGAGAGATTTGATATCTGGCTGTTTTTTCTACCAGTATCCTCCCAGAAGAAGATGTTCTGACTTCAGTGCAACAAAAGCCTGAGCGATAACATCAGATTTTGCCAGACTGGAGTTACCTTCTGGCTGTTAGACAGGAACTAGGGCCTCCGACAGCGAGCTCACTATTATGTCAGATTCTTTCAACAGCTCCAGAAAAATGGAAGAAAACAATGACATGGGAAATTTAAAATAGAGGATATTTAAATAAAAAATCCATTGTAGCTGCCTTTTAAATTAGTTGTACAATTATTCAAGTCCCTAATGACATTCTACAATGATGAAATTATGATTCACCATAAATTCAACATAACTGTAGTAATACGGTTTTTGGAAACATGTTAGAGTATTAGAGCAAGTTGGCCAAGAAAACACTGAAGGGTGTGAGAAACTTAATTCTGTTTGGCTTTCACATGCCAATAAATTGATGGTCTGGAGCAGATAAGTCACTGACATTTGGCTTTCAGTTCCTTCAAGGCAAAAATCAATAGGTTGATTTAAAAGATTTATCTATTTATTGAGTACATATTTATTATTGATTATTATTATACAGTCCTGATCTTCATCTTGTGGAAAAGGCAGACAAGATAACAATTTTAATAGAGCAAGATATTTGCTGAAAGAGGTAAATAAGGCTAACATGGAAGATCACAGGAAAAACTTTTAATTCACAGTAGAGAATTGGGAAAGAGGTATGGACACAGTAAAGGGAGGGTCTGCTAAAAGGCCTATAGAGGCCTATAAAGGATCAAAAAGCATAAGTAGTCAATGTGTGCACATGTGGAGGATGTAGCATGGAGGACAGGGTTTCATGCAAGTAAAACTACATGGCAAAAATGGATGGAAAGCACGGCCATGGTAACATGTGAAACAACTATCTCTGTCCAACTGGTTTGTGAAAGAACTACTAATAAGTGAGAGTGGAGGAGCTACAAGAGGAGGCAGGACTCATTATTACTATAAGAAATTTTGGGGGCCCAGGAGATAGCATGGAGGTAAGGCGTTTGCCTTTCATGCAAAAGGTCATCGCTTCGAATCCCGGTGCCCCATATGGTCCCCCGTGCCTGCCAGGAGCAATTTCTGAGCATGGAGCCAGGAGTAACCCCTGAGCACTGCCAGGTGTGACCCAAAAACCACAAAAAAATAAATAAATAAAAAGAAATTTTGTTTTTATCATTCCTTCAGAAATTATTTAGTAACCTTACAGTGGGGCCAGGTATTTTTCTAGATTTTCACAATACTAGGATAGTAGAGAGATAGACTCCTGCTTTTATAAAACAAGTAGAATTTGCTAAAGATTAAAAGTGGGAAATAATCAGAGATAGATAAGCCCCTTTAAGCTCTAAAATTAACTATGATATAAACTCAGGGTACGCTAAATATAATAAATATGACAAGCTAACAGTCAACGTTACACGTGAGTTTCTATTAATTATAATCTTTTTTATCTATATTAGTTATCGTTGGTTTTCAGGTTTCTTTATAAGGATTCAATGAATTGAGTAGTCCTTAACCTGATTATATGATTAGATTCAGAAACATTTCTTTGTTAGGGAAGGAAAAATGCCTACAGGTAATGAAAACCAAGTTAATTTTAGAGGCAATGAATTGAGGGTAGAAGATATTCAAAATAGCAACTATACTAATAAGCTCCAAATTGTTACTTAATGGAAACATAATCAAGATTAAAACCTGATTTTCTGGTTCATTTCTTTACTGTAGATCAACGTTCATATTATTGTATGTCACAAAATGTAATACATCAACATTCTCAGCATAGATAAAAAGAAAAACAACTGACACATAGCTATCAGTTTGAGCGATTTTCATGTGAATATGTCCATTTTCTGATAAATTGCAAAAAGCCTTGGTGTTTAGAGATTCTGAGCATCTCAAAATCCTTCTATAAGTTAATAGAAAATAAAACTCAAATTCAGTTTATCAAACACTGAAAGCAAGAGTGCCAGGTAAGAAAATAGCATTTTTCTAGGAGTAGAAATGCGGGGGTATTAAGGAGAGAGCCAAAACTTGAAAATAGCCAAAACTATTTAGTACTTCCTAGAAAGTTGTTTGCCAGTACAAGAAATGTAGCTTCCAAGTACAAGAATTCTCAGAGCTTCCTGAAAATAAACCAAAAATAAATATTAAAAACCACCTCAGGTCTAAGAGCCCATTCCTGCTTTGCTCACTTAGCATTTCCTCTCCTTCTGGCATATTGGCTTCTATCCCCTCTCCACAGAATCCCAACTCCAATTCAGCAAGACTCGGCTTTTACAAGGCCTCCAGTATTCTGGTGGTCCTCCAGGCACTTCCTAGTCCTGCCCTTAACCTCTAACTTCCGGAGTTCCCTGATTTCTCTCCCAAAGAGGACCCACAGCACAGGTAACACATTCAAACCTTTGCAGCTTTCTGTGGCTTCACAAGTAAGGCATCCATTGAACGTTTAAAGTTAGCTACCAGTGCTGGCTGAGTTCAGGAGCTATATAATCTCTCTTTTGTTTGATTTTTGCTGCAAAAATAGCATTTAACCCTATTTACTCACACCTTGTAGTAGCTGATTTTTGTTACCAATCTCGGGTTTTTCTTCAGGCAACCTGGACAACAAAGTCTTGTGCTTCATTAAACAACTAGTGCTGGCCCTATTCTGCTTGTTCAAAGTGAGTTCTGCAAATGTGCATTGCTACCATTCTAATCAATGAAATGAGAGACATCTGCTGTCCGAGGAGAAGTCTAAGAAAGTTTGCTTTGCTGAGATTTAAAAAAAGGTGAGGGAACCCAGGAGACAAGAGCCTCTTCTAGATCTGGTAACTGGAAGCATCCTCATTATCTTGCAACCAAGAAGTCAAGCAGGTATGAAAGAACCTTGACAGTGCTCCAGGTGGCAGAGCAAAAAAGATGGAAGGACACTGGATTATTGCATTTACCAGGTCTGGAACTGCCTGCCTATAGAATGTTTTATGGTAAACAAATGGTTTTCTCATCGTTTGAATCCTTTTTTTTTTTTTTTTTTTTTTTGGTTTTCGGGCCACACCCGGTGACTCTCAGGGGTTACTCCTGGCTATTCGCTCAGAAGTCGCTCCTGGCAGGCACGGGGGACCATATGGAGAACCGGGGGATCGAACCGTAGTCCGTCCTAGGTTAGCGCAGGCACCTTATCTCCAGTGCCACTGCCCGGCCCCCGTTTGAATCCTTTTGAATCAAACTTTTCTTGTTCTTAAAAACTGCTTGGTAAAATGGAGAACTGACAAGTGAATCAACAAACTTTTTAGTGTGAACAAACAAAAAAAGCAGGCAAGGGAAAATTGAGAAGAAAGAAGAGAAGAGAAAAGAAAAGAAAAAAGAGAAAGAAAGAGAGTGGGAAAGAAAGAAAGAAAGAAAGAAAGAAAGAAAGAAAGAAAGAAAGAAAGAAAGAAAGAAAGAAAGAAAGAAAGAAAGAAAGAAAGAAAGAAAGAAAGAAAGAAAGAAAGAAAGAAAAGAAAGAAAGAGAGAGATAAAAAGAGAAAAAGAAAGAAAAAGAGAAAGAAAGAGAAAGAAAGAAAGAGAAAGAAAGGAAAGAAAGAGAAAAAAAGGAAGTAAGGAAGGAAAGAAAGAAAAAGAAAAAGAAAGCTTTTATTGTCAAGGCAGTAATAACTGGTTGTGTAATTGAATTTGTATTTAAATTTGTTTTCTGGTAAAGTAACCCATTGGATTTGGAGATCATGAGTAAACATTGAAATAACAACTTAGTTGTTTTATTTTAATTTCCATAAGCAGCATTTTTCTCCCTCCCTCCTTCCCTCCCTCCCTCTTTCTTTCTTTGACAGAATATACATATATGCAATATACATGTACATACAATATACATATCCATCCAGGTGTATACATAGCAATCTCAGTTCAGATAGATTTTACTGCAGTGACAGATTTTGTGCTTAGAACATATCACCAGGAGAGGGTGATGAGGTTAAGAGTAATTGTGAAATGCATATCACATCACAATTGAGGACCTGAGAGGATAGTAGAAATTCCTCACCCAGGCACAGCAGTTATGGTATCCAGCAATATAACACTGAAACTTGTCCGGAAGTCAAATGCCCAAAAGACCACCCACAACCTGGAAGGATTGTTTGATTGTGACCACATGTGAGACTTTCTGGGGATACTTGGAGATACGTAGGAGAGCATTGATGGGAGCCAATGGCCCTGTACCATCTCATGGGGAAAAGATATGGAAATTTGAGTGATACTGTTTCTGTCATTTCCTCCACACCCACAGATGGCTTATAAGAAAGTGGCTGAGCAGAAAGCAAGCCTCATGGCCCATTAGGAAGGGATCTGGCATGATATTTAGATGGAAGTTCCAGCAAAGTAATAGATCAAAAGTTTAAACAGAATGTGAAACTGCCTTTTCAGTAATTTTTCTTGGGTCTATCCAAACAAGATCTGAACTAAGGAGATCAACAATGAGAATACAAGTATTTACTAAGCCATCAGACAATTATGATAATAGAAATAATTACCTCAAAATTTACATTTTTGGGGGAATGGTCACACCTGGCAGTGCTCAGGACTTAGTCCAAGCTCTGCACTCAGAGATTGTTCCTGGTAAATTTGGGGACCATCTGGAGGTGCTGAAGATCAAACCTGGGTTGGCAGAATGCTAGGCAAGAGCCTACAAACTTTATTATTTCTCTGGCCCCTTCCTTAATGCTTCTGATTAGAGAAACAAACAAACAAACAAAAAAGAAGCATTACTGAGATTTAAGCAATCGTCTAATACAATACCCAAGTAATTGTTTTTGCTAGTATGCTTTTATCATTGGTTTTATCCATGTGGAAGCAGTGCGTGTGTGTGTGTGTGTGTGTGTGTGTGTGTGTGTGTGTGTATGTGTTGCTCACAGGTCCAAGGCTATGAACAACAGCATACCACCTCTCTTAGGTGCCCTTGATGTACATTACCAGAAAAGAAACCAGGAGGTCAAAATATCTTTCCTGAATGTTGAATTAAGAGTTCACCAATAGTCTATGAAATAGAGCAAAAAGGAAGCAATGTGATACCCTCAAGTTTAGTCTTCAAAATGTTCTTAAATAATGACAAAATAATTAGTGATAGAATTAGCATATGGTTCCCAAATCTCATCAAATAAAAACGCATTTCAGAGTCACTCAGTGAAAGATTAAAGCAAATGGGAATTAGCTACTATTGTCATATCAAAAGTAAGATAAATTATGTAGGAAAGCAGTCACTAAGATGTAGGAAGAAGGTTTCATTATATCTGCAAATTTAAAAAGAACATTTTAGGTTGGATAGATAGTACAGTGGGAAGGGCATTTGCCTTGAATATGGTCAGCCAATTTGGATTTGATCCTTGGCACACATATGGACCTTAATCTCCACCAGGAGTAATCCCTGAGCCCAGAGCACAGAGCACAGAGCACAGAGCCAAGAGTAATATTGATCACACCACATGTTGCTTCTGAATGAGTTCCAACACTTTTTTTAAATGAGGGTAGGATTCTTTTAAGTATCAATATTCATCCCCAAAGTAGAGTTCTAATTTCTGCAATTGTTGTAATTAATCTTATATCAAGGTAATTTCCAAAAGTCTAATCAGAACCAGACAGGAAGATCAGAATTTAAGGGAGCAGAAGAGACTCTGAGTGGAATAAAAGAACCATATTCAAGATGTTATATAGGATTGAATCAGAAAAATTGAGTACAGAGAATAACTTCTACCATAGAAATTAGGAGAGCAAAAAAAAAAAAAAAGAAATAAAATGGAACAAGTCTTAAGGCATTTGTCTTGAATGCACTGACCTAGGATGAACTGTGATTCGATCCCCTGGTGTCCCATATGGTCTCCCATATGTATTTCTGAACGCATAGCCAGGAGTAACCCCTGAGTGGGTGTGGCACAAAAAATAAAATAAGAAAGAGGGAATGTAGATAGAATGCTAGGTAGTGGATCTCAGAAAGTTTATTGTGGGTCAAGGATACATTCCATTATAGATCATTTGTCTTGAATATGTGAGGCTCTGAATTTTGATTCCTGTACTGTAGAAAATTTTTTCAGTTTATTCTACACAAGATCAGATGTTGGGGCTGGAGCAACAGCACAACAAATAGGGCATTTGCCTTGCATGAAGACAACCCATGTTCAATTTTTGGCAACCTTTTTGGTCACCTGAGCACTGACAGGAATGACCCCTGAGCACAGAGTTAGGAGTAACATCTAAGCACTTCTGGATGTGACCAAAAAATAAAAATAAAAAAGATCAGGTGCTCAAAAGGTTCCTTGCTGGGTCTGGCCATATGAACTTGAATTGCTAGTCTATGTTTTAAAAATAGATCCAGAGAAATTGTACCATAAATAAGTTTATCTTGCATGTAGCCAACTCAGGTTCAATCCCAGTACTCCATATGGTACCCTGAAATTTAAGAAGTGATCCTTGAGAATAGAGCCAGTATACTGAACACAGTTTAGTATACCCCCACCACCACTAAACACACAGAGAGAGAGAGAGAGAGAGAGAGAGAGAGAAGATATAATTAGATGGAATGAGCCAATAACTTTGGCCTTTTTATCTCTGCCCTCTGTGAGACTCCTTTTCATATATAAAACATATGGAATTTGGGGAAGAGTGAAAGTCATGGAAAGTTTCTGATCCACAAGGTAAACAAAAATTTTTAAATTTTACTATAGTTTGGATTAGATGATTACATTACTGCCAATGCATATGGTATTGATGGACAAAGTACTACTCTAGCTACTATGATCCTTCACCATTGTCTCTATGTCACCTGCAGACCAATCAATATTTTTTTTTACTATAACTTCAACCAGTTTCAAATAAGTAGCAAAGGAAAAGGGATTCAAAACAAAAGATAAGAAAAGAAAAAAGAAAAAGTTCCTCTCAGATAAGAAAAGAAAAAGTTCCTCTCAGATAAGAAAAGAAAGAAAGATAGACTAATATTTTGAGACCCTGAAATGAGACATGGAGATTCCATAACAGCTCTCAAGCATCATTAGCGTCTGTCTTTATATATGGAAACCAAGATTCAAGGGGAGTCTCTCCAGCAGAAACAGATGCAAGACTAGATGTGGCTCAGAAACTTCCTCTTGAGAAAATCAGGAAGTTCATGCCAGGAAAATGACATGTGATCTGAAGCTAGCGTGGTGGCCAGGAGAAGCTAAAGGGAGTTGCCAAAGCTAAGTATCCTAGGAGAAGAAACAAAATCAACAAGTGGAGAGAAAAGTAGAAAATGCATGTTTTGTCAGAAAATGCAGCACATGGGATTCATAAGAGAGTGTCATGAGAAAAGAAGCAGAAGGCTAGGTTGTGGCTAAAGGAAGCCTAGGAAGGCTTCTCCCCACCCCCATCCTGATGTCACCTTTGTGATCTGTGTTCGGTGAAAAGTCTATAGAGTCTTCTCAAGTTAATCATTGAAAGCTCACACTAGTTCCTATGATAATGTCAAGGCGTCTTCACTTGCGTCAAGTCAAACACAAGGACACTCTGGGAATTAGGGGAAGATTCCAAACAAAGACGCAACCTGGCATACATCCAGGGGAGACCTCCTTCTTGGGCTTTTATGGTGTGTTTTGTTTTCAAAGAATATTTCAGCTCCTGGAAGATCACACTTATTTAAAATCCTATGATCTACAGTGATGGAACTCCCTGGTTCATCCCAGGGACTCCCAGGCTGTCACATAAACTAGTATTTTACTTCTAGCTTATACCTTTGAGACTCTAGAAATTACTGGAGTTCTGACATGTGTCCCTGAGAGAGTCACAGCATTGCCATCCCCTGCAGGTTTCTTTTGCAGTCTGTGCCTCTGACCTTTGGGCTCATCTGTTTCCCATGATTCCTACTGGGCCCCAGGGTGGAGCAGTATAACACAGTACAGCATAACTCACTTTTATAGAGCATCCTTCATGTGAGCTATCAGAGGGAGCTAATCAAACGCTGATGAGAAAAGGTCTGCTGCAGGATAAGATTTAAAGGGAGGAACTGATTTAGTGGCTGGGGTGGGGGGCAGAAAAGAAATTTCTGATAGATGGGTTGGGAGAAGTGAAAGAACAATCCCTGCTGTGGAAATGGTGGGTAAGAGATGTGGTTGAATCTGGGGACAAAGAACAGTGGTGTGGTAGGAAAGCGGCTGGCATTCTAAGGAACTACCAAGATCTAGGTGATTTCGACTGTATTCAGGAAAGTAAGCTGATCCTTAGAAAGTCACAAACCCAGGAAAGAGAAAACACAATCCAATCGTGATTTAAATGTAGGAAACATTTCAATCTCACAAAACAAGAAGTCTTCATGGAGAGTAGATAGTTAATTCAGTAGCCCAATAATGTCATCAAAGTCTCGGCTCTTGCCATCTTTCTGCTCTGAGCTCTTGATATGACAAACGTCTTCAGAACTGCAGTTCCCCTGGGTCCTAGGAGGGCTGAGTTTGTTCCAAGTATTGCACCTAGGTACATTAAACATCTAGAGAAAACTAAGAACAACAAAGAGAGACTGTTCTTTCAGCAGATCCCCTTTGTAGAGTGAAACAAATCTTTCCCAGAAAACCCAGCAGATAGCCCTGATGTCTCTTTGGTCAGGATTGGAATCCAGTTACGTTCTAAACCCAACACTAACAACGAAGACTCATAAAAAGGTGGTCTCCAAAATCAACCCATCCATAGGAAGAAGGAATACTAATAACTAAAATGTCAACCTCTGTGTCTCATATAAATGTGATACAAAATGGGTATTAGATCGTCACCACTGAAGAAATAGAAAATACCTCATTTTAAAATTTGTACAATTTTTAAAAAATTATATAATTCATTGTCTCGATCAAGAATATAAAAAGGCAACAGAGAGGGAAAACTATAATCCCTGTGTTAAAAGGAAATATCAGGAGGAGGTGGTGAGTAGCCTGAATTTTCACGTCCTTTTAGAAATAACTGAGAATAAAGTAGTGTGGAAATCAAGTACTTATGTCCTTAATGCATGAGGCATGGATATAGCACATTTTTATTTTGGATTTAAAGATGTTGTGATTGAGTCAGAGCATTTTTAGCATAAGAATCTCTTTTCTGGAGGAAGTGGGAGAGCAGCTATGAAAAGCTGCTAAGCATGAACGCATAGCCCATTGTTAAGGACAAATGCATAGCCTATGTCAAGCACGGATGCCCATGTTAAGCTGAGCACAAGTAAGAAAACATCTGCAAAATCCTAAACAAAGGATTATGTAAAACTCAAAGAAAAGGAAGATACATTTTTGTTCATTTTAAAACCAATCTGCATTATGAGTTCTGAGCCTCTTGTTCGTCCTGAACTTACTGCTGTTTGATGGAGTTTACTTACTCTGGGCAAAATCATCTCCAAGTATCAAAAAAAAAAAAAAGGCTCTAAAGATTATTAAACACCAACTAGCTTTTAAGAAAGCATACAGGGAAGAGTGAAGTGTAAATGAATCACAAACGTGCAGATTAAGTTTCTCCTAAACTGCACTAGAGTTTAAAGGCCAAGAGAAAAAGCACTTCAGGCAAAAGACATTTTGGCTTTTGCAGAACTTAAAACATTTTTAATGAGTTTGGAGTCATTCAATTAACTTAAAACTCAGCTGAGTTCTTTCTTCCAAATTGGTGTTCAGCCTAGTGATGTATATACAGCTGTCATTCTAGTCTTGTCTTGAGAGAGAGAAAATTCCTCTCACTGTTTTTTGTAATACTAGCTTATTGATACAATATGATAAAACATAGCTGAGACCAATAGCATGGCAATGACAAAGTATTATTGTAATAGCCACAAATAAAAATGAAAAGATGGCTTAAAGTACTATTTTCACCTCAAAAACTTTGCATTCCCAAAGCTAATGACACTAAAGCAGGAATTCATGTGCCATTAATTCCTTGTGGAAAGTACTTATTGAATGTATATTGGGAAGCAAATACCTCTAGGATACATGATAAGGGTGTAAATTATTTCTTTGTCACATTACAGTTATGGTTGAATATCATCAGCGTAATTGGTTCAATGTATTATATCACTATGGTTTCTTTCCTATCTATTCTTTCTCCTCTTTGGGTTAGGTAAATATTCCATGTGTTTTTCTTTTGTAGGCATCCTTCAACTTCTCCCATTTTATACTCTTTCATATAATGCATGTCTTTTATAATAAATGTTTAAATTAAGAAAATGAAGTGTCATCATTTCTCTCCTAGACTACATTTTGTCTATATCAGATAAAGTTCCTTCTAGTCTCCTTTTGATCTGCTCGTTATAAATAGCTTTGGTTCACTATTCTTCCATAAGGTGGATTGAGCTAGGCATGGCATCTAGGCTGTTTTTTCATTTATTTTATTGTTTTAAGGCCACACCTAATGATGCTCAAGGGTTGGTTACTCCTGGCAATGCTCTAGGGATCATATAGGATGCAATACAAGCATATACTGTACTTCTATAGTATATCTCTAGCTTCAGAATTTATAATGTTTGATTGAAAAATGAAGTTTCCTATATCTCTCAGCTAACCTATCCACTAAGATATTATCTTGAAACTGAATTTGAGTAAATTTTGCTTGCAAAATCATATCCTACCTGAGATTATAGAAGGCAGAGTGACGATGTAACACTATTATTTTTGAGATGATCTTCACAATTAAGCTCAAATCTTTATAATCCAGAGGTCACTGTATATATCTTACTTGGTTTGAAAACACATTTGAGGTCACAGTACTTACATCTCATGGAACACAGGACAGCTGTTCTTATTTCATTTTACAGATTAGAAGTCTGAATTTCAGAGAATCAAGTAACTTAGCCAAAGCTATACTATCCAAAAGTGACAGAGGCAGAAATTTGAAAGAGTCTCTAAGAGACAAGCATGATCTATAAATAAGCACATTTCCCTGAGACTGGTACATAAGCTGAGTATTAAAGTTCTTTGATTCAGACAAGAATGCAAGAGCTAAAATTTTATTTTTCTACTCTAGTTCAGTTAATAGGAAGAAATAATATTTCAGAGAAAAGAACCAAAGTTAGACTCTCCACCCAGTTAAATACATTTTACAAGAAGCTCCAATGAAGCCAGTGGAAAACAATCTTACTTTTCTTCTCTACTTCAAATAAGTACCCTAAAAGTCCCTACTAATTTTTGACTGTAGAATATAACTTATGTAATTATTATTTAAAGGACCTCTCCTAATAGAGGGAAAATATCAATGGCAAGTACACTGGGAACCTCTTGCTTCAAAACAAAAAGCATATAGTAAAGGA
>PVKC010027650.1:0-15687 GCA_004027635.1 Crocidura indochinensis | reverse complement strand
ATAACCCCTGAGCGCTGCCGGGTGTGACCCAAAAACCAGTAAAATAAAATAAAATAAAATAAAATAAAATAAAAAAATAAAGATAGGGGCCAGGCGGTGGCGCTGGAGATAAGGTGCCTGCACTAACCTAGGACGGACGGCGGTCCGATCCCCCGGTTCCCCATATGGTCCCCCGTGCCTGCCAGGAGCGACTTCTGAGCACATAGCCAGGAGTAACCTCTGAGCGTCACTGGGTGTGCCCCCCCCAAAAAAAGAAAATAAAGATAGCCATCATGCTAAGGTAATAGAAACACTGATTATATTCACTGAATTTAGAAATTAGCAAAATATATTTAAGTTCAGCCCTATCAATGAAATTAGTGCCATTCTGTGTGTGAAGAATGAGCAGAAGAGAAACTGGGGCCTGAGTACTGGCTGATGAACTAGAGACAGAATCTTACTTCTACTGAAGGTATTTAAACTCTAGCATCATATAAAATACGTATTTCTCTGTGGACTATGTTCCTCCTCCTTTCATGTTCTCTCATTTTCTAATTCTTTAACTTTTTTTAACGCCACAAACATTTTTCACCATACTGAATACCATACATTGTAATTAATTATTTATGTACATATATTTCATTCCTAAAATATTCTAAACTGTTCAAGATATCATGCCATTTCCTACTGATCTTAGTAACTATGCTCCCCTCAGGTCTAATCGATTTCCTAGACTAAATAAAATATACTATGATGATACTAATAACTAAAATAACCTTTGAGAAATATGCTTACTGTATAGGGCCATTCAACTTTATAATCAAAATTAAAGCATTTCCTTTCATAAAATTAAAACAAAAATAATCTAAAAGTATAAGGAAAGTTCTAAAATGCATTTACAAAATGCCCTGAAAAGGGTAACAATGATGTCAAGACACTTTTTATTGAAATAAAAGAACTATCTAGAGACAAGTGGAAAAAATAATTTATTGCCAATTTTTTACACATGAACATGGAACATTTATACATATATTGATGTGCTGATATGAAATGCTAAATATATATAAAGACAGATATTTTTACACAAAAGTAGTCGCACTCTAATTTAAAAAGGTAGACATTCATAAATTATTGAAGACGTTTAAGAACAGTATGTTAATTATCCCAACCAGAAAGCTTTCTATGCCAAAATAAACTAATGTTTCTTAACCAGAAGCTCTAGATGTAGTCATATGTTCTCAACTAAGAAAAAGAAGCTCAGTTTTGTGAATAAGTCTGGGTATAGTTCTGACTAACAGAAATATCCCAGCAATTCTTTTCCACTTACTCCTAGATATGAGGAAAGATCCTCAAGATGTTCCCAAGCTAATGTACCATATTTCAAGATGCATTTTTTGATCGCAGCTGCATGGAATTAGAAAGATTTAATACAAGGGTTAACATAAAAAGATAGCATTTGTAAAGAATTACAATTGCCATAGGACTTGAATGAACAAACAAATATTTTAATAACAGTAATGTATATTCTATATTACCAAAGGGAAAGAAGCATACTTCAAAATAGACACTATTTTCTTAGCCTGCTCTATTAATTCTTATTTTGAAAGTCTGAAAATAAATCACATTTTTTCCTAAATCTAAGAATTCACTTCTTTAGAAAATGATTTCTACAATGATATATGCCAACCAACACGATATAAACTTTGCTATAGGCTATTGTCATGAAAATAGACATGTATAGGGAGCACTAAATAGAGTTGTCAAACCATGGTTAGCTAGTCACATGGCCAAATACTGCTCAGTTTCATTTCATTCAATTCAACAAATGTTTATTGGGTGCCCACCATGCGCAAATTACCATTTGGGTAGTGCTCATAGTGGATTTTAAGACACATGAAGCTCACATCATTCACATCTAAAGCTAAACTTTAGATTATAGAACAACCTGGGAAATAACTGGAAGCAGAGCTAAAGTGGAAGAGTGAACAGTGAAAGATATACCTACAAGAAAGGCCAAAGATAATTGAAAAGGGCAAAGCAAACTTGGAATCCATGGGGAATCTGCTTCTGTGTTTGGCCTGTGCTGGCAGATAGATCACTGAAACCTAATCTTCTGTCCTCTTCATCCCACCATTCAAGGTTCAGTTATCATCCTGCTGTGTTTCCTTAAAAAATAAACGTGGAAAATACAGAGCTGATTATTAGTAATAATAAAGCACACCAAACTGTGGTTACTTTATGAGAAAATGGTCTATGTGTAGCTTTTATATAGTGTTAATACCATAACTTTTCCACCATAACTCTGGGTAAATCGGGACCACCCAGTGTGAGTTTAATTGTTCCAAAGAACTTCAACAAGCAGGCCACCCCATACGTAAATCATTTAAAATCAAAACAGCTGGAGGAGGATGAACATAAATATTTTAAACCTTGGTATTTCATTCCTTTTAAGATTTGTTATACACTTAAAAACATTTTGAAGGAATGTATATATAGGAAAAGAAATATAATCAAATATTCTCACCTCCTCTAAAGACTCCGTGATGACATGGGAACAAAGCAGCAGAGTTGCTTCAGAGGACAGAAGCAGGATGGGAAAAGATAGGGTAGGAAATGGTGTGCATAACCCTACTCTGGGTCTGTGTGGGACCCTGTGTTTTCAGGTTCCCCCTGGCAGGATACCTTACAACCCTACAAGCAAAGTAACAGCTTCCTTACAAAACCTTGTTGGTTGTGGAAAATGAGTTTCTATTTGTCTCTGGGATGACTCTTAATCCCAAAGATCTCCAATCACTCCAGGCAGAGACTTCTTGTCCCTGAAATGATCTGATCTTTCATTATTAAGATACGATGGTGCAAGTGGTAGGGCACTTGCCTTGCATGCGCTAACCTAGGACGGATGTGGTTCAATTCCCCCAGTGTCACTTATGGTCCCCCAAGCCAGGAGCAATTCTTAGCACATAGCCAGGAGTAAACCCTGAATGCCACTGAGTTTGGCCCCCCCCCCAAAAAAAAACAAAGCAACAACAAAAAAGACTCCTCCTCTTACCCTGCCATCCCTTGGAATGGCAAAATAGAAAGAGCATAGTAGGTAGGGCACTTTTCTTGGCATACAGCCAAGAAAATTATCATTACCGTAGAAACTCCTTTAGCACCATTAGGACCGATCCTTGAGCATGGAGTCAAGAGTAAACCCTGAGTATTGTTGACTGTGGCACCAAATAAACAAAGAGAAGGCACTTCTGTGACTAGGCTCTGAAGGTGATGTTAGGAGAACTGGATGGGGAGAGGCAGGAAATCCTTTTACCACCTCCTTTAGAGCTAAATTAGTGAAAAATAACAAGACAAAATAACAAGACAAGGTGGTCTCCGTGTTGGCAGCTTGGGCATCAGCTCCATTTCAGAACAAAAATGCAGCAGACTAGAATCCCTTGAGAAATGTTTATTGTTCAAACTGGCATCTACATGGGTCAGAAATTTTTCTACTTAAAAGTTCATTGTTATAAACAAGAATCCTTTCTAAAGAAAACACTGTCTGTGAATATGCTGCTATGTTTATACTCATTTTTAAAAAACGAATTATGCTGATTAGTCATACCTCTGTTTCTGTATTTTTTCTGGAGAGAAACCAAACTTGCATTGGTTCCTTTTTGCCCTTCATGGACACTGGGCCTCTGTGTTCCAAGTGGAATTGAGGATCAGAGTTTTCTGGGGTCATAAGACATCTAAAAGGCAGGAGATGGGCAGGAAGGTGAGATATGTGGGGAAAGCGAAAAGACCAAAGTTATAAATCGAGACAGTAAGGACATATATTAAAGTAGTGTCTAAAGGTCATCCCAGAATTGTCGTAATTATTTCAGCAAGAATTGTTCAGAGGGCCTAAGAAGCATGTTCCATAGAAATAATGGCACAATCTTTTCAATCAGTTGACATTAGATAGTTAAGTCACAAAAAGACATTTTTCTTGTAAATTTGGAAATACTGACGTGATCTCTTACCTGTATGTATATTCAGATACGTTTATTTTTCCCTTTTCTCCAGTGGTTTCCGTTCTGCTTGTGAGGTTGACGGTATTGCCGAAAAGACAGTAGCGAGGCATCCTCTGGCCAATGACCCCTGTCACTACCTCTCCGGTGTGGATCCCGATTGTTATCTGCAGAAATCAGAGCTCTGCTGCGTCTACTTAGCTCACAGATACACTCCTGGTGATTTATAGTTATAAATATCCAATCCTAAAAAACTTCAACTGGAACTTTAAGTATAAAACAAGCAAAACCAAACTCCTGAAAAAATATCCATTTTCCAAAAGAAACACTCTGTCTGAAACACAGAAAAGAGATTTCTAAAAATGAACCAGAAAGAAGCCAACATGACAGCTCAGAGGCAGTGCAGTGAGGGAGTTTTACTGTGCATGGATGGAATTCAATTCTTAGCACTCAGGGGCCCCAGGTATAGCATTAAAGGCCCCAAAGGCAGAAATAGGCATTGCCCTGGTGACCCCCAAATGTAATTACTCTGGACAATACTGCACTGCCAGGCTTAGCACTGATTCAGCTGATGGCTGAATATCATAGGAGCTTTATTTGGGAGACCCCCAATATAACCCAAAGGGACAAGTAATTTTATTTTATTCTCTTGACTTCCAGTCTATATAAAAGACTAAGTGATTTCAAATTGGTGGATTGATATCCCATTTCTATGGATAAAATTAATAGCTTGGGTACATGGGTTCAATACATTATCAGAAATTTTGATTTTCTTATATGTGTCGATAATTTCTTGGTCAAGAATACAAACCAGGGGACCAGAGAGATTGCATGGAAGTAAAGCATTTGCCTTGCATGCAGAAGGTTGGTGGTTCAAATTCCAGCATCCCATATGGTTCCCTGAGCCCGCCAAGAGTGATTTCTGAGCATAGAGCTAGGAGTAACCCCTGAGTGCTGCCAGGTGTGACCCAAAAAAACAAACAAACAAAAAAGAATACGTACAAATTAGTTGTCTATAAAGACCTATCATATCTAATATATAGGATATATAATATACATAATATTGGATATATATGTATATATTTACTAACCTGAACAGATTCTCCATCTACTTGAACCTGGCCAGCAATTTCCATCATGTCCAAAGCCAGGTGGCAGATAGATCGTGCATGGTGGATGCATGGTTCTGGCAAACCACTCACTGTCATATACTTATCACCAACAGTCTCAACCTAGCACAAACACAAACACAGTCATTGAGACAGATGTTCAATGGTTAGCAGAAGCACATTGTTTCCTTTGTCACCTTAATGCCAGCCATGTTCTCACAGTGCTATCAGTAATTTTAAACTTGATGTTCTTAGGTCTTTGATTTTATAACCATTCAACTTCAACAAGATTATCCTTAGAATTATTTTAATGATGGACATATGATCACTTGTTACAGAGTGAGACAGCACTCCTTTCCTCTAGTAAATCCTCACTTCTTATATCATTTCTTGATTAAGTTAAACAATTTATAACCTTGATTTTCTTAAGAGAGTGATGCTATGATGGTACAAGAACCACTGCCTGAAGTTCAATGATTTATAACAGACATCAAATATTTCTATATATCAAGTGCTCCCAAAGTGTTATACTATAATTGAAAGCACATATAAAATAAATAGTTACTGTGGCACTATTTATTATTTCAGATGCTTGGGAATGGTCTCTTTAATATCCACTGATTTCAATTGTCTCATACTCTGTTTCTGACTAAAGCAAAGGTCACACATGCCCTATTAATGTTTATACTTAGGTTGACTCATCTACAAGTCAATCTGTCATCCATCTCCTTCTTACGCTTATAATGATTCACTGAACAAAGCATTTATATAAGTTAACAAGAAAAAGTCTCATCTAAAAATAATCAGATGCTTATAAGACATGTGAAAAAAACTTTAGATTCTTATTAATATAATTGTATAAAAGTTGCTGAATATTCATTTTGAACAAGGTAATTATCTGTTCATTCTCTTTGGTTACAAGAAAGAGAATGCTATATAACAAGAGGAAAGCACTTAAGAAAATGCTAAAAAATGTGAAGACAATGACTACATACAAAGTGAGCAAGTACACAGTCTCAACATTGTGAATGTCGTCAGAAGCTCTGCTGGGGACTTGCCTTATAAACAAATGGATTTTTCCGGGAGTCCGTCAGAGTATCAAATCTGGTGTAGAGATCATTGAGAAGGTTGACAATCTTCATGGCCCCCTCTCCTGAAGCGTGTTTGCTACAGAAAGCATTGAAACCCACAATGCCACTGAATAGGATGGTGACATTATCATATCTCTTGGCAGGCACAGGCCGCTTGTGTCTCAGTTCATTGGCCACAGAGGGAGGAAGGACAGAATATAGCAACCTGTTGGACAATTTGGAGCAAAAGTTATACTAAGTCCTGATGAGGTGAATGTAACTGCTTCTTCTGTCCAGTTTTGACAACAGTAATGTCACTTGCATTATACAGATTTGGACTTCTAGGACACTTAAATTTTTTCTTTAGATATATGTACTATTTATACGTAAACACATTTATACTGTTCAATCACATAAACATAGCCCAAGGTCAAATCTCTTCAAATAAAATAAAAATATACCAAGCAAATAAAATCAAGAACTAGAAACTATAATGGTAGCCCTGATTTCTGACCCCACATTCACTATATGATAGTTGTTGTTAGCAGCCTGTAAATCTTTTCATTAATGACACAAACCAGAAACATATCTGTCTCTAAAATAAAAATTTATCTCAGCTGTTGTAAAGCAATATTAAAACAGCTGGTTTTCCTCTGGGCTCATTCAGAGCTTCCTCCATGGACGTCACTGATAACAGAAGCAGAAACTGGTCTAACTAAACAGGATCTGGGTCTGTTGGCAACTATTAGATGACTACAATGGCACAGGGATCATGAAGGAACCAGAGTGGGAAGCAGTACAGGATGAAGGTTCCAGATATAAAGGGATGAGAACAGAAACCTGGGAGCTTTAACTCAGGACTCAAAAATTCACACTCTCAGCCTTTTTCTTCCCAGTTGCCAGGGGACATACTGTGCTTTCCAGTTTTTTGTTTTCAACAATTCCTTGTCCTAAGGAGCAGTCCTTTTACATACACAACAGGCTCTTTACCACTGTCCCACATTCTATTCAGTTTTTAAATAGAGAATCCTTAATAAAAAACTTGAATAATAAAAGTGAACGTTAGAGCACTTAGATTTAAAGCAAATTAAAAGTAGATGGCCTACAGTTAAATCAGCTTCAAAACTAAATAGCTAAGAAAGAATGCCAGATGGTTTTCTAACATAGTTCCCATAGCAGAAAGCTGATTAGCACACATTTATAGACCCATATGAGAATGAGCCTTCAAAGCATTCTCTTACAGGCTCCATAAAGTGTGCTATTTTTTTCATGGATCAAGTTTAAAAGTATTATTTTGAGTTTTTCCCCCAAATAATGAAAATATATTCAGACTTCCCCTATACTCTTTTTGAGTTTACAAAAAGCCTTGGCTAGAAAGAGGGGTTACGGAGGACCCGAGTGATTGTACAGTTGGTACTGCACTTGACTCGGTCATGATCCACCTGGGTTAAATCCCTGGCATTCCATAAGGTCCCTTAAAAACTGTGAGGAGTGACACCTGAGCACAAACCAGTGCCTTTGCACTGCCAGGTGTGGCCCCAAAACAAAACAAAACAAAACAACACTCCCTAAGGGGAATGTTCAAAGGAAAAATTAAAGTTGTCTCATAAGAAACAAAGGTGCTTTAAGCTTCAACATGCTAAGCATAAAACCAAGTGGATTAAAAGTCTGCAGGTGAAGAGAGCAGTTTAAAATGAGATTTTCTAGATCACTCATGCTATTCATTACTACTTAGCTGATATATTTCTGAGAAGTATTATCATTCCATAGGGAATCACAAGAGTATGAGTGGGAGAAAAATACAGAAAGTGATGTTACTAATATTTTGAGCTTTCAAGTAGTGTAACCCTTATGGAAGTAAAGAGGATCAGTTTAATTCTCTGACAAGATAGTTTCCTATTATATGAGCATTAAAAATAGGTATTAGGACTGGAGAGATAGTACAGTGAATAGGGTGTTTGCCTTGAAAGCAGCTGACCAAGGTTCCATTCCTTGTACCCTAAGCCTCACCAGGAGTGAACTCTAAGCAGAAGGCCAGGAAAAATCTCTGAGTACAATCTGATATTAACAAAAAACAAAATAAAATAAGTAAAAGTAGAAACACAAGGACCTGAATAAAAATCCCTTATACACTTATTCAGTCATTTAGTACTTTTGATTAATAGACACAACAAGGCTATATAATATATACACATATTTGTTTAGGTAAATTAACGTCAGCATCACCTACCATTGTTTACAAGTTTAATTCAGCATCCACAGACACATACTACCTATCCCTATCTGAACCAATCCTTCTTTAACCACAGGCTCTTACGTGTCAGTCTTTTTCTTCTCATCTTCTAGGGCCCGTAAGGTGAGCTGCAGTCTGTCTGTGAGGATCTCCAGCTCCTGAGTGAGTTTGTATTCCTCCCGGAACTGCTCCCCCAGAAGGACAAGGTCACGTGTGGCATCATGCAGAGGGATGTCACTGAGGTACAGCCCTCTCCTTGTCAGGTCATCCAGGTTCATCACACTATTATGTGGTCAAACAAAACAAAAATCACTATCTCCTTGACTCTGTGGCAAGACTGACCCTGAATTCTGGGAAGGAGTATCATTCTGTTATTTCCTAAAGTTCTGAATGTTGGGTTTATGGCAATGAATTACAGTATAGGTGTCAAGGCTTTTGCGTGTCATAGGGCCAAACACTGGTTTGCTACCAGCACTGCAAGTAATCCTTGAGCACCACCAGGAGTAATCTCTCTGCACTGTGAAGTGTTGCCCAACATCTCGCTCAAAGTAAAATTGAAGAAATAGCAAATGCAAAAAAAATTTACTATTTTCTTATAGTATTAAAAATCTAGCATGGAGGTAAGGCATTTGCCTTTCATGCAAAAGGTCATCGGTTAAAATCCCAGTGCCCCATATGGTCCCCCGTGCCTGCCAGGAGCAATTTCTGAGCATGGAGCCAGGAGTAACCCCTGAGCACTGCTGGGTGTGACCCAAAAACCAAAAAAAAAAAAATCTAATCAAGAACAGTGAACCTGCTTTTTGGCCAGGCTAAACTTCTTTTTTTCTTGTAAAAGAGATTATTATTTTCTTGTAAAAGAGAATATTATTTGTGGTACCCATTCAGATATTAAGCACAGGCTATTATTTTTACATCAACAATTTTCCTTACAGTACAAGGAAGAAAAAATATCTTTATTAGCATGAATAGGCAAAAATATTCATTTGGGGAACTAAATCTTGCCTTTCAGATTTTATGATTTATAACTGTTGGAATTTTCCTTTGTGAGACATTACTGAAAGTTTATAACCTGACTACAATTCATTTTTTATCAAGCATTCTATCGATTTTTGACTTTCTAAAGTATATTGTATGTGCTTATTTGTTTGTTTGTTTGTTTGGGGATTACACCTGGTCATGCTCAGGGATTACTCCTGGCAAGTTTCAGGAAACCACAGTGGTGCCAAAGATTGAACCAGGGTCGGCCACCTGCAAGGCAAATATCTTCCATCTGTAATATCACTCTTGCTCCTATGTGTTCATATTATTTTGGATTGAGTTCATTTTTGTTTGTTTGGGGGCCACACTTGGTGATGCTCAGGGGTTATTCTTGGCTCTGTACTCAGAAATTGCTCCTGGCATGCTTGGGGGAATTATATGGGAAGTTGGGAATGGAACACAGTCTGTCCCTGGTTAATCTGGTGCAATATTATGCAGCTGTCAGGAGAGATAAAGTCATGAAACTTTCCTATATGTGGATGGACATGGAATCTATTATGTTGAGTGAAATAAGTAAGAGATAGAGAGATAAAAACAGAATAGTCTCACTCATCTATGGATTTTAAGAAAAATTAAAGATATTATTGTAAAATGCCCGGAGATGAGGGCCAGAAGGATTGGCTCATGATATGAAGCTCACCTCAAGGAGGGGTGAGTGCAGTTAGAACACTAACAACAATCTCGACAATGTTAATGAGTGAGAGAAATAAGATGTCTGTCTCAAATACAGGCAGGGGGTGTGGGAGAAGGGAGATGGGGGCATTGGTGGTAGGAATGTTGTACTGGTGAAGAGGAGTGTTCTTTCTGTGACTGAAACCCAACTACAGTCATGTTAGTAATAATGGTGTTTAAATAAAGATATTTAAAAAAGTTTTAAATGAGGAACATATGTGGTGCTAGGCTTGGAACCAGGACTAGCTGAAGCTAACACAAGCAAAGCAAGAGATTAACCTCCTGTACCATTTAAGTAGGTCCAGAACTTTTGAAAATTTAAAGTATTGTAAATGAACAAGGATAAATGCAGATTTTTTTAAATTTTAGATGATCACTCACCAGAATATGCATGCTTTTCTCAAAGGTGTTACAAAATAATGCAAAATAAATAGCCCTTTTTCATATAGCAAATTATAAATAAGAAAAAGTTTATCAACAAGATACAGAGACAATTCGGGGAATTTATATGTATTTCATTTTCAACCCCTAAATTTCTTTTAGGGAAATATGTGTAAATTGAGGAAAACACCAACGTACAGTTTTATTTTTCTCTAATGCTTAAACTGAGTAACATAATGTACATAAATTTAAATTTAACAGTTTAGACACTAAATATTTTAAATATAAAATTATTCAAATGCAAGAGTAATAAAGCATTCATTTCTTGGTGCTCATGGATATCTGCTATATTATTAAAAATTTTGTGGAATAACTTTTCAATATGTTACTTCTTTGGAAGATATAAAGTTATAGAAATAACTAAATGAAAATTAATTTTATTATGATTTAGTATCACATATATTACAGAAATTGATTAAACTATGGTAAGTAAAACAGAATACACAATTTCTTAATTTGCTATAAATCTTAAGAAAAATTATTCTTTTATAGAGAGCTATATCACAAGGAGTATGAGATTTAATTATATATACTTCAGAATATGATTCTCCTACTGAGTTAAAGTCATTGAAATCATTGTAAGTAGCAAATACTCATATCTATTATAAATAAAGTAGAAAGTATTACCTTGGTGAACACAGGAAAAGTATGCTATCTGCTTCAGGTAAGTAGATCATTTGACCTTTGAGACGTAAGCAGCTGATTTCTGTCCCGGTCAATTCATCTTCACATTCTAATTTTTCTACATCCAACAACCCTTCCTTAAAAGGAAATACATATTCATCAATTAATATCTTTATTCCTACCTAATGATTTAAAAAATGACACACATATCTTATCTACCACTATAAAGGGTATAAAAACTCAGAAGGAGTTCTAACTGCACTTACCTCTTCTTGAGGTGAGCTTCATATCGTGAGCCGGGTGAGTGCAGTTAGAACACCAACAATTACCATAACAATGTTAATAAGTGAGAAAAGTAGTCTTGAATACAGGCAGGGGGTGTGAGTGGAGGGATATGGGGCACATTGGTGGTAAGAATGTTGCACTGGCGAAGTGGGGTGTTCTTTTTGTGACTAAAATCCAACTACAGTCATGTTTGTAATCATGGTGTTTAAATAAAGATTAAAAATTTTTTTAAAAAGAAAGAAAAGAAAAATAAGAGATAAAAATACAATAAAAATATGAGAAGGAAACATGTGCTCTGGTTACAACAGATGGCAACCCATCAGAATTCTGTCAATTGTTTAAAAAGCTCTCCACTCCTTTTAAATATAGTGTCTACAAACGCTACAAAGAATGAACTGACTCATCTCTCAAACCTAAAAAGATAGTAACTGTAGTACTGTTCACATATTTGTTTGAAACTTCTGTATTTTATTTCTGATTTTTCATATAACTACAATATATTTAGCTTTTATTACAGAATAAAACAAGACTTCTGTTCTCCTTATATTCTTGGAGCGGCAGAAAGAATTGAATTCTAATTATATAGAGTATTGCGAAGATAAGACTTTTTGGGCTGACAAAAGAGGACAAAGCATATACTCTAGTACAGACTATTTTGCTATGTATATCCCCAATCCAGAAATGATGAGATATGGCCAGTACCTAAATTATCAGTGATTTTTATTTGTCTGTCTATTTTTGAGCTTTACCTGGCTGGTGGTCAGGGGTTACTCCTCACTTTGCACTCAATCCTGGAAGTGTTTGGGGGATCATATATAGAACCTGAGCTGATTAAGTGCTAGGCAAGAACCTTAACACCATACTATCTCTCAGGCCTCTGAATTAGCAATAATTGAATCATTAAACTAAATTTCCCCACAAAATATACTAAGGGTGACAGACAGATTACAGAATGCTATATCACTGATTTTGTATTCTTTTGTTTTTGTTTTGGGGCCACACCCTGTGACACTCAGAGGTTACTCATGGCTATGAGCTCAGAAATCATCCCTGGCTTTGGGGTACCATATAGGAGGCTGTCCGAGGTCTGTCCTAGGTCAACCGCATACAAGGCCCTACCTCTGTGCCACTGCTCTGGCCCCTGACTTTGTATTTTTATCAGTTACTTTACTGATTTATAAAGTAGGATACTGCAACTATATAGATGTAAATATTACTATAGAGAATCAGGTAATTCTAATAGTCATCCCCCAAAACTTATTCTTCCTAATTCTGATCACCTGAAAAAAGTTCCAAGGCCCCTCACACCAAAAACCAGTAGCACTTATTTTGAAACAAAACTGGCTTTGATGATGTTTTCAACACATTTTTCTAAACATTCCCATCTCATAGGATGTAATTTTTCACTAATCTCCCCTTTTATAATATGCTCACATTTAATAAAATATTAATTTAATTACCTTGCTTCTCAATACAAAAACTGTATTGATGTGTGAAAGGATTCCATGGAAACTTATGTCAATATGAGGCCGAACCAGAGAGAAAACAGATAAAAGGCTACAGTTCCCAGGCTGAAGCTAAAATATAGAAAAAAATAAACAAAAATTTAAGTAATCAAATAACTTTAATAGCTTGATAACAATTGTTATATTAAAATAGCTCAATAATATTTACAATATAAATATAATTATGTATGGAAGATATCCAAACTATGAATTTATCTTGACCTGTGCAACTCCATGTTTAAAGCCAAATCAACATGTGTATAAACACATAATATAATATGAACCAAGATATTAAATTCAATTATAAAACTAAAAATTAGATAAATATAAATTATTTTTTATGAAATAGCTTATTCTTTAAAATATGGCCTGAAGTGTCAATATCTATGGCTTTGAAATGTGCATATCAAGAATTCAAGATTGATCAAGAGATAGTAATAACATCTGACTACTCATATAGATGAGGCATATGAATAAATATTTTTCATGTGCTTTCTATCATAATGATGAAACAAAAAAAAAATAGGCAAAGTCAAAGAAATGTGTGACGAGCATACTATGAAAATAAGATAACATAATTAGAGAAATGCAGAGCTGGTCTCTGAGACTGAACTCTTATTTTGCTTACAGATTTAAAGTTTTATATTCTATCCCATTTGGAATTATTCTAGATTAATTGTGTCTTTTTAATTTTACAAGCAAAATGTCAGATGTCATTCATTTCTAGATGTATGTCATTTACAACTTCAAAAGTTATGTTGAAGTTCTTGCTTAATGGTAGAATGTATATATTATAGATTTGAGGCCCTAGGCCACAAACAAAAAAATTGTAGAAGAAAAGCATTGTTATTTTATATATTTTGTTCTATGAAACTCCCCAAGATACCTTTGGGGGGGGGGTTGTAATAAAAATGGAATTTAGGGTCTCATATGTTGGAGGCATCATGTACTCTATCACAAAACTACATTCTTGGCCTTTCCTTTCTCTTTAGTAATTTTAGAACATCCTTTATCTGTCTGTTTACATTGAAAGTTATCTTCTGTAGGTTTCCAATGAGTATTATTCAATGAATAAATTTGTAAATGCCAACTGATTGTTCTCGTGTATTGTTACTCCTAAAAGCAAATGTTTTTCTACATTTAACTTCCCCTCTGACTTTAGAAAACTTATCTGAAGAAAAACCATAGTGCACATACAGAGCTCAAAATTTAAACACCTGAACTGGGGCTGGAGCAATAGCACAGTGGGTAGGATGTTGCCTCGTATGCAGCTAACCAGAAACAGACTCGGGTTTGAACTCCAGCATCCCTTATGGTCCACAGAGCCCATGAGGAATGACTTCTGAGTGCAAAGCCAGGAGTAATCTTTGAGTGCTGCCGGGTGTGTCCCCTCCCAACTAAAAACATCTGAACAATTCACAGATTATGTAGATATGTCATGCAATATTAAATAAAGAAGCTAACTCTAAATGACCTTGTTTGACATTTTCACCTCATCACCCAGAGATTCTCACGTACCTGGGGGAGCACACGGTAGATAGCATTGCCACACTGTGTGATCACTAAGTCCCGATCAAAGATGATGTGAAAAGGAAAAGCTTTACAGAACGTATATGGACTGATACGTGATTCCTGGGTTCCATTTTCTTCAAATCTGTCAAGATCTTCATAAAAATCCTCCTCTTTTGATTCTTTTTCTTCAATTAAAAACTGGGTGTGATCACATTCTTCATTTCTTTGCTGAATAACCTGGATATCAGCAGGAAAACTAGTGTGAATTATCCGCATTTCAACTGAAATCAGACATAAATATCTAAAACACTGGGTTGAAGAGTTGTATATAGAAGACTTATCAGAACATTTTAACATGTGCCAATACTACTCAGATCCATAATATCATACTATTTCTGTGCACTGATATATAAAGTATGAAGATTAAATAATTATATACAGAAAGACTATAAATTGACTATCAACCCCTCATGAGACCCCCTAGTCTGTTAGGCAAAATGTGGAGAAGCAAACTCTAGATGGGCTCGCATCCTCTATCTTGAACAATGTATAGCAAATGACCTAATAATCATATGGAGTCGCACAATTTAATTTGCTTATTTGAAAATTATTACTTAAATAATAGGCATACATATCTAAAAATGCACCCATTGTCCGTAATTATGTCATCTATAGGCAAACACCTCAAGTGCATAAACCAAATTTTGTAGTAAACAGAAAGAGTCAACTCAAAAGGCACTATTGGGCAGATTGATTGATCTAATCTTTCTGAAAGGGAGATTTATAGCACGCATTAAAAGTCCCTTCTAAAGATATATCTTCAGAGCTGGCGAGATGTATAATGGGCAGGGCACTTGCCTTGCATATGGCCAACCCAGATTCATTTACCAATATTTCATATGATCCCTCTGAGCATTGCAAGGAGTAATTCCCAGAAGCAGAGCTAGGAATAATTTCTCAGCATTGCCAGGGCTAAACAAAAAACAAACAAACAAACAATAACAACAACAACAAAAGTGTATTTTCTTTGATCTACTCCCAAACCTAGAAATTCATTATGCATAACAACCTCAATTGTGAAAAAATCAGTAATTTATTAATAAAACAGAGAATAGCAAGTATTTGTTTCTTTGTGTTAAAAATACTAATTAGCATGAATTCATCTGTCCCAACTACAGTCAAATCCAAATGCAAAAGAAGTAAAAATGGGACTTGTTTTGTTTCCTTTTTTTT